>WFAB01002056.1:0-62619 GCA_018977245.1 Lethenteron camtschaticum
TGGTGACGGACGTTGGTGGTGACAACTGGTGGTGGTGACGCGGTGGTGGTGGTGGACGGTGGTGGTGACGGTGGTGGTGATGGTTTTGACGTGGTGACGTTGGTGGTGGTGTGGTTACGGTAGTGGTGATGTTGGTGGTGGTGACGACGTTGGTGGTGACACTGGTGTGGTGACGGCGGTGGTGGTGGTGACGGCTGTGGACGTTCGTGGTGGTGGTGACGTTGGTGACGTTGGTGGGTGATGTTGGTGGTGAGCTCCGGTCGACCCTCGCCCCCCCTCTACCCCCCTCTCCCCCCCCCCCGTGTGGGTGTCAGGCCCCTCAGCTCATCGTCCATCTACCCGGTGTGCCTGGCCCCCCACCTACTACTCACCGCTGCTCGACGGCTCCGCAATCTTCTGGCGCTGCCAACTCTCCGCTCGCCGCGGTCGCCCAGCGGCGTCGCCCCCTCTCCCACCTCCTCCACCTCCTCGTCGTACGGCGACGGTCGCCCACGACTACGACGACGGCGGGCGCCGTGACGACGACGAAGAGAGGAGTCGGAGGATATCCACGGCGGCCACCGCTCCGTTTGGGAGCAGTGGCCCTGGTCAGCCGCTCGGCGGCGACGACGAGCCGGCCGGCCCCCAGAGCAGCCGCGCGTCCACGTCGGGGCCTAGCGCAGGCTCTGGGCTGCCTACACGGGCGGCGTGGCCCTGGCCCACACCGCCGTCACGCCGGGCGTCGCCACGGGGGGGAGGAGGAGGAGGAGGGGTGGTCAGTGTGACGCTGTTTGTTACGGCATTAACCACACACACAACAGTACATACATGTGGGGATACCGGAAAAATGGTCGACAATTTGTTTAAGTTAACGAAACTAAATTATTAGTTTTATTTAACCGCTAAGGCCCCCCACGCCGAGCTTGCTATGTGCAGATCTTTTTTCGGAAGTGGCCCGCAAATGTTTGGTACCAGTTGAAAGGGTAAAACCTATTACTATATTTTTCAACTGGTAAAGGAGGTCTCGTAGTGTAATCTCCATCTGTTCAATCTCACTCCCTTCTACCCGTGTGTGGACTAATCTCCATCTGTTCCATCTCACTCCTTCTACCACGTGTGTGGACTAATCCCCATCTGTTCCATCTCACTCCCTTCTACCACGTGTGTGGACTAATCCCCATCTGTTCCATCTCACTCCCTTCTACCCCGTGTGTGGACTAATCTCCATCTGTTCCATCTCCCTTCTACCCCGTGGGTGGACTAATCCCCATCTGTTCCATCTCACTCCCTTCACACCGTGTGTGGACTATTCTCCATCTGTTCCATCTCACTCCCTTCTATCCCGTGTGTGGACTAATCTCCATCTGTTCCATCTCACTCCCTTCTACCACGTGTGTGGACTAATCCCCATCTGTTCCATCTCACTCCCTTCTACCACGTGTGTGGACTAATCCCCATCTGTTCCATCTCACTCCCTTCTACCCCGTGTGTGGACTAATCTCCATCTGTTCCATCTCACTCCCTTCTACCCGTGGGTGGACTAATCCCCATCTGTTCCATCTCACTCCCTTCTACACCGTGTGTGGACTATTCTCCATCTGTTCCATCTCACTCCCTTCTACCCCGTGTGTGGACTAATCTCCATCTGTTCCATCTCACTCCCTTCTACCACGTGTGTGGACTAATCCCCTGTCCATCTCACTCCCTTCTACCACGTGTGTGGACTAATCCCCATCTGTTCCATCTCACTCCCTTCTACCCGTGTGTGGACTAATCTCCATCTGTTCCATCTCACTCCCTTCTACCCCGTGGGTGACTAATCCCCATCTGTTCCATCTCACTCCCTTCTACACCGTGTGTGGACTAATCTCCATCTGTTCCATCTCACTCCTTCTACCCCGTGTGTGGACTAATCTCCATCTGTTCCATCTCTTCCCTTCTACCACGTGTGTGGACTAATCCCCATCTGTTCCATCTCACTCCCTTCTACCCCGTGTGTGGACTAATCTCCATCAGTTCCATCTCACTCCCTTCTACCCCGTGTGTGCACTAATCTCCATCTGTTCCATCTCACTCCCTTCTGCCCCGTGTGTGGACTAATCTCCATCTGTTCCATCTCACTCCCTTCTACCCCGTGTGTGGACTAATCCCCATCAGTTCCATCTCACTCCCTTCTACCCCGTGTGTGGACTAATCTCCATCTGTTCCATCTCACTCCTTCTACCCCGTGTGTGGACTAATCTCCATCTGTTCCATCTCACTCCTTCTACCCCGTGTGTGGACTCATTTCCATCTGTTCCATCTCATCATCATCATATTGATCTTAATTCAACAGTGGATAGATCACGGTGACGATGATTACGCTGAGAGACAGAGGGTGCTAGGAGCAGGCCGTGAGGGTGAGTTGACGAGTTGACTGAGCTGGTTAACTTCCTTTGCGGTTCATCGGTCAATCGGGGCGCCTTGCCACAAAGTGGATTTGTTACACAACTTGACTCCTACTCCTACTACTCCTCCTCTTCCTCTCCCTCCCCTCCCCCTCCACTCTCTCTCTCCCTCTCTTTTCTTTCAATGCTTGCTTTATGTGCCCCCCCTGTTTAAATGAAAGATTTCACGAAATATTTCACGCTCAGCTCTCCTTACCCCTTCCCCCTCTCTCTCTACCCCCCTCCTCCCACTCTCCCCTCCCCTCTCTCTCCCCTCCCCTCTCTCTCCCCATCCTCCTCTCCGCTCTTCTTTCTTTTTGCTACGATCAGAGGAGCTCCCCTCCCCGACTCTCCGTGCCGCACATTCCGTTGCGGCGTCGCCTGGACGTGTCCCGTTGCTCCCTCGGCACATTCCGACCCAGACCGCACACGCACACACACACACACGCACACACGCACACGCACACACGCGCACACGCACACACGCACGCGCACACGCACGCGCACACACGCACACACACACGCGCGCACACACGCACACANGCACACACACAGCGACCCTTCTACCCACTCACTCACTCGCCACGTTATGTAACCACCGTGGGTGGTGATGGGGTGGTTGGGGGGGCACCACCTGTTTGCACATCAACTCAAACAAAAGTCGCGTTGCACCAACGTTGCCACAACGTTGGGACGCGGCTGTAACCGTTGTCCAACGTTCACCCAACGTTGGGACGCGGCTGTAACCGTTGTCCCAACGTTCACCCAACGTTGGGACGCGGTTGTAACCGTTGTCCCAACGTTCACCCAACGTTGGACGCGGTTGTAACCGTTGTCCCAACGTTCACCCAACGTTGGGACGCGGTTGTAACCGTTGTCCCAACGTTCACCCAACGTTGGGACCCGGTTGTAACCGTTGTCCCAACGTTCACCCAACGTTGGGACACGGTTGTAACCGTTCGAAACACTTGTCCCAACGTCCCGCCAACGTTGACGTGTGGTTCGAACCGTTGGCCTCATGAGTAGCTGGTGTAGCGGTGGTGTCGCAGTAACCATCGCCACTTGGGGAGACAAAGGCGGCCGGCGTGGTGCTGGCCACCCACCCCCTCGTGTGCCACAGCGCCGGCAGCCTTCATAGGCACTGCTGCTACTCGCTACTAACAGCACTTGCCCCAGCAGTCTGTAGAGGCTACACGGGGGATCTTTGTCTGTGTCTACCTTAATAGGCGCGCTGCTACTCGCTACTAACAGCACTTGCCCCAGCAGTCTATTGAGGCTACACGGGGATCTTTGTCTGTGTCTACCTTCATAGGCGCTGCTGCTACTCGCTACTAACAGCACTTGCCCCAGCAGTCTATTGAGGCTACACGGGGATCTTTGTCTGTGTCTACCTTAATAGGTGCTGCTACTCGCTACTAACAGCACTTGCCCCAGCAGTCTATTGAGGCTACACGGGGGATCTTTGTCTGTGTCTACCTTCATAGGCGCTGCTGCTACTCGCTACTAACAGCACTTGCCCCAGCAGTCTATTGAGGCTACACGGGGGATCTTTGTCTGTGTCTACCTTAATAGGCGCTGCTGCTACTCGCTACTAACAGCACTTGCCCCAGCAGTCTATTGAGGCTACACGGGGGATCTTTGTCTGTGTCTACCTTCATAGGCGCTGCTGCTACTCGCTACTAACAGCACTTGCCCCTGGTCTGTAGAGGTTACACGGGGACCTTTGTCTTTGTGTGCGCGTGTGTAGGGGGCCCCTGGTCAGCCCGGATTTTCGGGCACTCCCGGCAATGGTGAGACCCCAGCTCTCTCGTCAAGGTCATTGGGTCATGGGTCATTGGGTCATGGGCAGTATGGGGCATTGACTCGTGAGGCATTGGGTCATTTGACCATTCGGTCAGGGGCATTGGGTCACTTGACCATTGGGTTATTGGGTCATCGGGTCATGGGCAGCCTGGGTCGTTGGGTCATGTGCGGCCTGGGTCGTTGGGTCATGTGCCATCAGGTCATTGGGTCATGGTCGGCATGGGACATTGGGTCACGGGGTCATGGGCCATTGAGTCATTTGACCATTTGATTAATGGTCATTGAGTCATTGGGCCACTGGGACACGTGGTGGTAGAGGTCGCCTCGCCATGGCAAGCGCCCTGCGNTGTGTGTGGTGGTGAGTGTGGTGAGTGTGGTTGTGAGTGTGGGTGAGTGTGGTGGTGAGTGAGTGTGTGGTGGTGAGGTGTGGTGGTGGGTGTGTGTGGTGGTGAGTGTGAGTGTGTGTNGTGGTGAGTGTGGTGAGTGGTGAGTGTGGTGTAGTGTGGTGAGTCTGGTGCTGGTGGTGAGTTGTGGTGAGTGTGTGGTGAGTGGTTGAGTNTGGTGGTGAGTGGTGAGTGAGTGGTGGTGAGTGTGTGAGTGTGGTGGTGAGTGTGGTGAGTGTGTTGTTGCAGGGATCTCCTGGAATGATGGACTCACTGGCCCACTTAGGGTGCCAGGGTGTAATGGAACTAAGGTGGACTCACCCACTCACTCACCCACACTCACTCACTCACTCACCANCACTCACTCACCACTCACTCACTCACCCACTCATTCACCCACTCACTCACCCACTCACTAACCCACTCACTCACTGACTCACTCACCCACTCACTCATTCACTCACTCACCCACTCATTCACCCACTCACAAACTCATTCACCCACCGTCTCACACACTCACTCACCCACTTGCTCACTTACGCACCGTCTCACCACTCATCTACTCACTCACCCACCTCTCACCCACCACTCACCACCCACCCACCCACTCACCCACTCACTCACACCTCACTCATGCACTCACTCACTTACTCACCTACTCACTCACTCACCCACCACTCACCCACTCACTCACACACTCATGCACTCACTCACTTACTCACCTACTCACTCACCACCACTCACTCACTCACTCACCACTCATCCACTCACTCACCCACTCACTCACTCACCTACCCACTCACTCACCCACCCACTCACCACTCACTTACTCACTTACTCACCCACTCACTCACCACTCACTCACACACTCACTCATGCACTCACTCACTTACTCACCTACTCACTCACCCACCCACTCACCCACTCACCACTCACCACCCACTCACTCACTCACACACTGACATACACTCACACTCAGATACACACGCACACATTCACGTTCACCACACTCGCACAAAGGAGTTCGTGCGAGAGAGTTGTATTCAGAGTGACCTCTGACGACATGGCAAGGGTGCTGCTACTCGCGGAGAGCCCCTTGCCTCGGCTGGCCGTGCGATTGACCTGGGAGACCTTTGTCTGTGCCTGTGTGTTGTGGTGTATGGGAGCCCGGCTACCCTTCTTCATCGAGCCAGCCGGGCAACCCAGGACTCACGGTGAGACACGGGGTCACGTGGGTCACGGGGTCACGGGAGTCATGGGTCACACAGGTCACGGACTCGGGTCACGGATTCGGGTCATGGAACTAGGGTTACGGGTCACGGGTCACAGGTCATGGACCTGAGGTCACGTGACTCGCGGGCACGGGGTCACGGACTCGGGGTCACGGACTCGGGGTCACGGACTCGGGTCACGGACTCGGAGCCGCGAGGACGTTGGAAGAGAGAGAGACGCACCGGGAATGATGATTTGTCCTGTTGTCCCACCCGCCTTTGTCTCTCTCTGTGTGTCTCTCTCTGTGTCTCTCTCTCTGTGTCTCTCCGTGTCTGTGATGTCTCTGCCAGGGTCCACCCGGCCGACAGGACCTAAGGTACCACTCACAGAGGCGATCGCAGTGGTGGTTGGTGATGGTGTGATAGGTGTATAGTAGTGTATAGTAGTGTATAGTGTAGTGTATANTAGTGTATAGTGTAGTGTAGTGTAGTGTATAGCAGTGTATAGTATAGTGAAGTGTATAGTAGTGTATAGTGTAGTGTATGTAGTGTATAGTGTAGTGTATAGCAGTGTATAGTATAGTGTATAGTGAAGTGTATAGTAGTATAGTGTAGAGTATAGTGAGCAGGCGATTGCAGGACTGCACCTTTAGCATTCGCCTCGGAGATGTGAATCGTCTTTCTCCCCCATCGTCGGACAGAATACATCCAGAAAATCATTCGAGGAGGTCGCCTCCAAGCACAGCGACTGCAGCTCGGCCAAGAAAGGGGCGACGTGGGGTTCTTCAGAAGAGGTGAGTAGCGGCAGCACGGAGGTGGTGGCGGTGTCACGTGCACTGTGGACGTCTGCGGCGAAGAGCTTCGTAGTTCATCGGATTCCTCCGGTATAAATAGATGTTCAGATTGTGACCACGCTTGCCGCGTGCTAACTCAAGAACCGAAACATCAAGCGGCCAGCGTCGGTTAAGAACAAAGTTTGTAACAGGACGGAGTTGTTAGCACGTTTCTTATGCTGGGCAATGTTATAAGAGCTCGGGAAAAGAGACGATGGGAGGGAGCTCAAAAGTGGTGAAGTTGTGAGGGATGGAACGGAAAGAGAAGCGTTTTGAAAATAAAGATGTAATGCGCTGTGATGGAGACGATCATCCCACTGCACCGTTGGAACCTCATTTGCCAGTAGAAAAATATGATAATTGTTTTTTTACCCTTTTATCTGGCAACAAAACTGACACCTTTTTTACGAGGAGTCGTGTTTGCATAGACCACAATACCTGCGGTCGTAATGCAAACAAAAAACACAACTCTGATAATGTATGCACTGTCCTTGAAGTTGATTGGTCCACACCCGAGACAGCTTTCCTTAGAGCCTAGTCTCACCTTCCTCCATATCGAGTCGGTGAAACGAGTACCCGGTGCGGTGTGTAAACATCGGCAGCTGGATGTTGCCCAACAGCCTGCGTAGGCAACACACGGGGAGTGGGGGGGTCTTTGTTTACGTTCAGTATCTTACTGTGTCACCTGGTGCACGTGGGAGCGTGCGCCTGCAGCGTGGCTCTGAGCTACTGGGACGTCTGCAAGCTTCATTGCTCATCGGATTCCTCCAGTATCAACACATTGTCTGATTCTGTCTCGCAGCCGTTGGAGAGTGGACAACCGTCGATGACCGATCCGACCCTTTCCTCTCTTCTACAAGGCGAAATGGAGAAGCCGTTTGAAGATGCGTCGTACGCCATGACAGTAGGGGAGATGAGCGGACCGATCTTCACCAAATCCGGCGTCCACATCGTCCGGCGCACGGATGACCGCGTGGATGGCCAGGGGCAGGTGTCGTGACTCTCGGGTAAAATAAATAACGCATCAACTTCGTGATGATCATAACAACAACAACCACCACCACCGCCGTGTTACGTGACACATCGTCAGTATGCTACCACTGCTTTTACATTTCAGCACAGCATTCGTAGTCTCGGTTTACAATACGGTTTTAAAAATTTTCTTTTATGTTTCACCCTCTTTGTGACCGTCATTGCATGCGGNTTTTTTTTAGCTCCGGATCTAAACATAAGTTAAAAAGCAAGAAGTAGCGTTTTAGATACCCGTGCCAAAAGAGAGTCATCAGGACACTTGTTCATCTTAATTTTATTCTCTTTTTACGTAAACATTTTTTTTTATACAAAGCGCTGCTAGCAGCAGCGGCAGCAGTGCATGCTCGGCAAAGAATTGAATGAACCACATCGGGGTCAAAGTGTTTACAGAGAAGAGCAGCAGCTTGGGCCTAACGCCGCGGCAATCGTAAACATCACGGCGGCTCGTCCTGCTACCAAAACAAATCCCGAGATTGTGTTCGCGCGACGAAAGCAGGAGGACCTCACGCGCTCGCCGCAATGCTCTCCAATGGCTTGTGTCTTGAACCGCTGTAATAATGCTCCACGCCATTAGGCGGCTGTTCTCTTATAAAAAAATGGAATAGTCGTAATAATGTGGTTGTTCTTTTTAGGATGTGGTTTTTATCGTTTAGCTGCCGCCGAAAAGAAACCCCAACGCGTAGTGCTGTAGCCTGGCTTAGTGGCGGAACATGGGTGGCAACGGAAAGCCAACCGTGAAACGGGTGCCGTTTTATTTGGGTGACGCAGACGCGTTTTGTTTGTTTGTATTATCTACGTAACGCTACTACCCTTCACGAGCCCCGCCGCTGTTTTGCTCTCGACGACTTCACAATAAAAGGCAAGAAATTTGTGGACGAACGGGGCAGCGCTCGGACTTTGCTGCCGCAAGCTGCATCTTGGTTGCGGCTGCAAACTTTGCAACGAGCGAGATTTATTTAGAACCGGTTTAAACCCCCCCCCCCCAAGATTCATTCATGTGACCGAAACGCTTTGTGAAATGTAACAAATGTATTGATGGTAAGATTTATTTTTTTCTCTTCTTTACAGTTTANTTTTTAAACGATAATGTGATATTTGTAACAAGCACAGCTGGAATTCACGCTCAGCGAGGTGCGACACACCACAGATAAGCGGGAAGGAGGCCAAAATCGGCGTCAACAATTGCCTCCATGGATGGAGGACATCCTCTTTGGTCCATAAATTCCTGAAGTCACGAAAGCTTTAAGTCTGGATGGAGGACGTTGGTCAACACGACTGATGGCCATTCTATACGCGTGGGAGGAAATCAAACCCACGCACCCGTGTGATGACAGTAGGGGGTGGTGGTTAACACTTAATCTCCATACAGATGGAGAACAGATGAAGACGAATCTACTTGCTGTACTGCCATCGTACACTGGAAATCCAGGAGGTGGTGATCTTGACANCCGCGCACAAACATGCTTGTCATCCACCAACCCTCGCCTCCACGGTGCTTGGTTACTGTGTCTGTCCATCCATCCCTGTGGCTCGCACGAGGAACAGCTCCAAATCGAAGGTCGTTATCATCATCGTCACCACCCCTCCGAGCGAGCGACTTGACAAACCGCCACCTTGGCACGTCGCTTAGGACGACAGCGCGGCNAGAGAGAGAGATCTTCCCGTCACGAGAGAGAGAGAGAGATCTTCTCCCCGTCACGAGAGAGAGAGAGAGATCTTCTCCCGTCACGAGAGAGAGAGAGAGAGATCTTCTCCCCGTCACNAGAGAGAGAGATCTCCCGTCACNAGAGAGAGAGAGAGATCTCCCGTCACGAGACTTTGACTTTTAAAGCGTCTTTATTGCCGTGACAGCAAAATCTGCCACAGCTATTGCATGTCAGGTGTCGCTCTGCCACATTCGGCCAGAGCCAACAAACAACACAACAACAAACAAACAACACCGCGAGGAAAACCGGAGCAACCCGGGGNAAAAACCTCGTCTCGCGCGCGCGTTACGTCGCCCGCGCATCTCGCGTCGCTGATTTTACCATGACTGTCGTCTGATGCTAAGAATTCTGAGTCGGGCCTCGGAAGAAAGACAACAACCGGAAGAACCCCTGTCNGCGCGCGCGCTCTCCCGTCCTGCGCGCGTCGCGCCGCCAAATCCACTGTCTTTCATATGCGTCGGTGTCATGCGTGGTGTCGTGTACAGCGCGTCGCGCCGTGAGTCAAGTCGCCGGTGCCACGCAACGGCACGCACAAGTTGCCCTTCGGCTGCTGGAGCGCCGTTCCGCCGTGTCTCTGTTCGTCCACTTCTCGCCCCGCCCGTGCTCGCCGTCCATGGGGTCTTCCAGGAACGGCTCACCATCGGGCACGCCGGACTGCCACGGACGCGTGTGCACGCCGACTCTCCCGGGGGGGGGGGTTGGGGGGGGGAGGCGGGGGGGGGGCNGGGGGGGGGGGGGGGGGGGGGGGGTTCGCTCCACGCGTCGCGCTGCTCGGAGCGCCACGCCAGCGCGCGCAGCCGCCCGCGCGTGCCGTCGCCGGTCGCCTGCGTGGCGGAGACCCTCGCGTGCCTCTCGTGTCCGCGCCATACACGCGGCTTGTCGCGGCCGTTGTCAAAGACGTATTGTAAGGGTTCCGCCTTCGCTTGACCAGAGGGCTTGGCCGGCCCCCATTTTTCTGGAAGGACACGTGCCCCCCCATTCGCGTGTAGTACTCGTACTCCATCTTAAGCCTCGCTGCTAGCAGCCCGCGCATCACTGCTACTGCTGAGCAGCTCTCGTTTGTGGCTCCTCCTTCTTCCAGCTTCTTTTTACGCCAGCACAAAGTTGGCCAGGACGTGGCGCTTGTCCAGCCTGCGGGTACTCCGCACACCAAGGTGCTCCTGAAGAAGGGCACGTTGATTTTGGTGAAGATGGCTCCCAGCGTCTTAAAGAGCGGCGCCAGCCTCCGACAGTCCAGATATATATGTGCGAGATCTCTTCCTCGTCACAGAAGGCGCATGACGCGGACGCTCCTGGCTGGATCTTCTGAACCCACGCTGCTGAGGGCAGTGCCAGTGGGCCAGCCTCCACTGCAGGTCTCCGGCTCTTTTCGCCACTGGAGCTTTGTAAAACTCCCTCCATCTAGCAGTGGGAGAAGCGGTCTTTCCATTTCGTGGATGGCGCACTTTCGAGGGCTCGACGATGCAGCGTTTTTTACGCAGCAGTTGTAAATAGCTGCTTTGGAGGCGGTCCGTAGGGCAAAATCCCCGCACTCGTCCAGCTTCAACAGCAGCCCTGTGTCGTTCCCCGGGGGCTGGACGCAGGCTGCCTGTAGTTCCGGGCAGGGGGGGGGATTGGGCCGAGTCGGTGCCGTCCTGCGTGCACAGCTGCAGGTGGAGATCTTTCGCCGTTGTCAGCACCGCTCGTAGCACTTTCCCCCGGCTATCATTGTGCGGAGACCTACGGCGCGACTTATTTCAGCCGCGCTCTTCCACCTTTGACAGCCGTCGTGGCTCTGTGTTATGTCTCCCACCGTTTTAACGCCGGCTTGAATAAACCGGAAAGCCATCGCTTTTTCACCCTCACCCTCCAAAGAGGTCACTGAAGAACAGGGCTCCGTTAGGAAGGCGGCCATGCGCAGTAGGGCTCTTCCTCACCCACTCCAGGCTTCGCCACGCCTCACCCAGATTTTGATAATACGCGGGCAGTCCATTGCAGTCCACCAGGCTTAGGTTCATGAGGAACAGCTCTCTCCCGTAGCCATCTGTCCCCGGCGCACCTCAGCACGGCGAGGGCCAGCGTCTTCCACGGCGCCTCCTCCTGATCGTACAGTATGGCCTTCGCTGTCTGGAGTCGAAAGCACATCCTGGCCGCCACGTCCACCAAGCCCTGTCCGCCCTCGTGCCTCGGCAGATGGAGTACGCCGGGCCTGAGCCAGTGTTTTCCGGCCCAAACGAAGGACGAGCGCTTTATTGGCTTTGGTCACCAGCCATTCTGGCGGGGGAGGGCTTTCATTCTATGCCAGAGCACGGCGGCAGCCAGGTTGTTGGCGATCAGCGTCCTGCCCTGAAGGAGAGGTGTGCACGGAGGTGTTCCCGATTTCAGCTTGTCCTCGAGTCTGACACGCAACTCCTCCAGTTTTTTTGGACCGTCGAGTCGCTCCCCAGGTGCACTCCGAGGTACAGGATCCATCATCCGCCACTGCACTCCGCCCGGAAGTGATACGGGTTGCGTGGCGCTGTGTAGCCCATCCACAGTGCCGTGCATTTTTGCCAGTAGACCTTGGCGCCGGCAGCGTCCTCGTAATCCTTGACCGCACTGTGCAGCGCGACGACGTCCTTACTGTTGTTCACCACCACGCAGACGTCGTCGGCGTATGCCGAGAGCTTCAGGTTCGCTCCGTCAGGACCCGGAAGGAGAGTCCAGGCAGGGTGGTTCTCAACCTCCTCAGGAACGGCTCCAGAGACAGCGCGTACAACAGCCCTGGGGGCATCCCTGCCGCACCCTCTCGTTACCGGAAGGAGGACCCAGCCGTTGGTTGATTTTAATTGTACTCTGTATGTCGGCGTACAGTAATTTGACTTGTGCCGTAAAAAGTCGAAGCCGAAGGAGGATAAGAGTTTTTCAAGGTAGCCGTGTTCCACCCTATCAAAGGCCTTTTCTTGATCCATGAAGACCATTCCGGTATTCACATGATGTTTTCGGCCAAGGATATGGCATCACGGACCGCACCAATGCTGTTATGAATGGTGCGGCCGGGAATACAGTACGTCTGTTCCTTGCCGATGACGCGGCCTGCCACGGTCTTCAGACGATTGGCTATCGCCTTAGCGATTATTTTATAATCCGTGCACAAGAGGGACACTGGCCGCCAGTTTTCTATCTTGCGCGGGTCCCTTTCTTGGGTAGCAATACTACCACTGCCCGCCTGCAGCTGACTGGCAGCCGTCCTTCCCGCAGACTCGCTGCCAGCACTTCCAGTAGGCAGGGCCGATTAGATCCAAAAGGCCTCGTAGAACTCCACTGGGAGACCATCGATGCCTGGGGAGCCCTGCCATCGCAGCCCGCAGCTCCTCCAGGGTTATGGGCCCTCCAGTTTTTCTCTCTCTTCCTCCTCCAGGGTGGGACTTCCTTCTAGGAGGAAGTCGGCTGCTCCTGGTTGTGCGGTTCCGCTTTTAGCAAGCGCGAGAAGAAACGTGTGGCTGTCAGTCTAATTTCCTCTTCGGAGGTTGTTGTTTTGCCCTCTTCAGTCAGCAGACTGGTGATTGTGTTGTTGCTGCTGTTCTTGTTGTTTTGAAAACGAAAAAATACTTGGAGGGTGAGTCCATCTGTTCCAGGTGCTGCATCCTCTTCTCCACGTAGGAGGCGTGCATCCACTGGTCGGTGACGGCCCTGAAAAGTTTCCGCCTTCCGAGCAGCAGGGATGCCGGACCCTCGTCTCCCTGCATTTCCCCGCTGAATCCTGTATCCGCTTCCAACTGGAGCAGTTCCTCCTCCAGGCGTCGCAGTGCATCATGCCTCGCGACAGCACGGTGGCC
Organism: Lethenteron camtschaticum; assembly: GCA_018977245.1. Taxonomy (NCBI): domain Eukaryota; kingdom Metazoa; phylum Chordata; class Hyperoartia; order Petromyzontiformes; family Petromyzontidae; genus Lethenteron; species Lethenteron camtschaticum. The sequence continues at coordinate 13,171 of WFAB01002056.1, forward strand.
CGCAAGCTGTACAGAGAGAGCCCTCACCTGTGCCTTGACGGCTTCCACCGCTGTGGGCGGGATGGAGGGGTCCTCAGCCTTCTTCAAATGCGACCAACACGCCCTGATCGCCGTCTTGAACTCCTGCTCGTTAAGCTGGGTCACGTCCATCCGCCAATAGGGCAGCGACGGCGCTCCCGGGCACCCGTAATAACGCCGTGGTTAGGTGGTGATCCGATATGCCTGTTGGTCTTATTCCGCATTCACCGAGGAGAGTCGCGTTTTCCTTATTTATGTAGATGCGATCCAGCCTAGCGAGGCTCACCCTGCCTTGGGAGAGCCGCGGCACCACGTATATTGCCGTTTAGTCGGGTGTTGCAGCCTCCACGCGTCGGCGAGTCGAAATTGTTGCAGCGTTCTCGCGAGTGGTCTCGCCGATTCGGGTGCGGCTCGGGCCGTTGCGGTCGAGCGCCGGATCCAGGGTACAATTCCAGTCTCCGCCGCGACCGCAACGACCCCGTCAGCCCTGCTCGCCTCCAACGCGTGTGCAGCGTGTCGGTGAAGAAAACCCTCCTCTCTTTGCTCTTACATGGCGCGTAAACGTTAAAGCATCTGAATCTGGTGTCGTTTACTACGAAGTCCACCGAGATCAGGTGCGCCTTAAGAATCTCCTTAAAGACCACCTTCTCTGGGTGAAACTTCTTCCGAACAGGAAGGCTACCCTGCCCGATTCCCGTCTCCATTGCTGAAGAAGGAAGGAGCGCTTACCAGGGCTGCCGTCGGCACATAGGTGGCGTCAAGATGCGTTTCTTGTATCATCGCGACGTCTGCTTTGNTTTCTTCTAGCAACAGACAAACGCGGTGCCATCTTTCTCTGTCTCTCACTCCATTACAGTTGACACTCAGGATTTTAATGCCGGAGGCCATCATGGGTTTTCTTCATTTTCTTCTTGCGGCTTCACGGAGGCCGCTCCTGGGGGGGGGCGCTGCTTCCCAGTCTCGTCCGCAGTGCCCGCAGCCGATGTAACTCACCGGAGCTAAAGCCGTGAAGCGACGGTTTCTTCAGTATCTTATGGGCAGCCTTCTTAAAGCCTCTAGGTCGGGAAGGCCTGTTCGGGCGAGTGTGCCATTGCCCGAAGTTTTCCTGAGGTAGAGGAGGATGTCGTGGGGGCACACTCCCGCTCCGCTGCTACTTCGGAATAACTTCTTTCACTCGCCGTGTCATCGTCATCGCGGTCCGTTTCCTCACCGATCACAGCCCCTTTGCGACCGTGTGAGAACGGTGATGCCCACGACACTCTCAGGTGTGGCAGAGTGTCCTCCCGTCTCTCACCTGTGCTTCATTAGGTAGGGGGGGGGGGTCGTCTTCCTCGAGGAGGCAGCGCTCCCTCTGCTCTCCTCCTTCGATGTCTGCGCGTCGAACTCACGACCGCCTTGCGTTACCACATCGTCGCGGCTGTCTTGTTCGTCGCAACTGCTGGCGTTGACGGTGCCACTGCCACTTTCCTCTTCCGTCGTCGTGAGTTTTGCTTCCGCTGCTGCTGCTACCCGCTTCGGGCGGTGCCACCACCCCTTGGGCTGCAGCATTCCGCTTGGCTCTCCTTTTCCTGCTTTCCACGACGATGAACTCCATCTCACCGTCGTCCTCACCATCTGTTCCTTGTGTGCCGCTCGTGGCGTCTCCAGGCAGGTGGGTCCGCTGCTGCTGTTGTTGCTGCTGTTGCGGTTGCTGCTGTTGCTGCGCTGTCGCTGTGACGGCGATGGCAGCGCGGCAGCGGCATCTGCTCTCGCTGTACCTGCTGTTGCTGCTGTTCTTGTTTCTCCTGTTGTGTTGCTGCTGCTCCTGTTGTTTTGGCTGCTGCGCTGCGGCGGCTGCTGCTGCTGCTGTGGTGGCTGTTGCTGTTGTTGTTTGCTGCTGCTTCNTTTCTTTCGGGCAGTTTTTGCGGTGTGCCCGCTCCACCGCACCCGAAACATCTCACGAAAACTATGTAGGTGTGCCCGTCGATAGCGTACTTCATTGTCAGTTCTATTTCTGACTTGCCATCCTTTGGATCACGTACACCTGGCGCTGCAGGGATTTAACGTGCTTCAGCGCGGTTCTTCGTTCGCAGTGGCACCATTGTAACGTTGGACACACCGTCCCGAAGCGCTCCAGATCTTTCTTCAGAGTCGCACCGGAGGAAGGGGGGGCTCCAGAGAGGAGCACCCTAATGGCCGTGTCGCGAGAGGGTGCACTGAAGCAGTTGGTCACTTACAACAATGCGGTCGCCACCACGCGTCCACCATCTCCTCCCTTGACACGTATACCACCACACCGTGGTCTTGCCGTTGTGCTGCGCACACGTTGGGTAGCCGACGACTTCAGCCACCACCTCTGCTACAGCCTCTGCAGTCGTTGGCGGTGGGAAAACGATGAAGCCGTTCCGCTTTGTGAGACCTTCCAGTCCGGGCGTTGCTCCATCGTGCACAAAGGAAAACGGCTGTGGCCTCAAGCCGCGATAAAAGGAAAGAAATAAAGAAAAAAGGCTACGAAGGAAGGCCGTATGGTTAAAGGTTCTTTTATTTTTAAGAAATAAAGAAAAAAGGTCGCTAAAAGGAAGGATGCTAGAAAAAAGCCGTATAAACTCTCACTCTAGGCCGAGCCAGGCTCACACCTGTGCCCAGGCCTCCGTTCACACCAACGCTAGGCAGGAGCTCCAGGTGAACACAGCCGCACCCAACAGTGCGAGAGAGAGAGAGAGATCTTCTCCCGCAGCGAGAGAGAGAGAGAGAGTCTTCTCCGTCANGAGAGAGAGAGAGAGATCTTCTCCCGTCACGAGAGAGAGATCTTCTCCCGTCAGAGAGAGAGAGATCTTCTCCCGTCACGAGAGAGAGAGAGAGAGAGATCTTCTCCCGTCNCNAGAGAGAGAGAGAGAGATCTTCTCCCGTCAGAGAGAGAGAGAGAGAGAGTCACGAGAGAGAGAGAGAGAGATCTTCTCCCGTCAGAGAGAGAGAAGATCTTCTCCCGTCACGAGAGAGACTTTTGACNTTTATAACAACTTTATTCCCCCTGTGCCAATGGCGCAGGAGCCTTTCCGTGCATCAAAATGTACGTACATGCCTTCATGGCAACAGCATTCACGCATTTGATCGCCAACCAGAACGTGCGTGCCTCCATGGCAACAACCACACTCCATTGATCGTCACGCAACACATGTCCGGTGTGCGCGTCGTTCATTCCGGGTTTTGCCACCCTTTCGCCTAGCAGGGCTCCTCCTGCTCCTCCTCACCCTCCTCTCCTGGGGGGGGGGGGGGTGGCAGCTTCCTCACTCTGGTCATCATCGCCTTCAAACGGTAAACCTCCTGCCGGTTGAAACCGTATCTGTGCGGGTCCTTGACCACCGCCTGTGCCACCTCGATGAAAGCTCCCCTATCGGGAACGTGTCCCGCACATGAACGTTCCGTGCCCCGTACACCCGCTTCATCCACGCGAGGATGTCGTTGGGTCATACTTTGTTGGCCCAACCCTGCGCCTCGCCCCTGAGAGGTGTGGGGGGGGGTACTCCTCCTCGTCCAGTCGTCCTCAGGGTCCTCACGGTCACCCGTCTCACCGGCGCCGGCCTCCCCTGCGCCTCCGCCGACCCTCCTGGAGCCGGGCCTCCCGGGCTCGAGCCCAATTTTGGCATTTTCTTCCTCTTCATTCTCTCCTTCATTCCTTCGTCATACCACTTTGGGATGGCGGAGGGTCGCCCTTCACCGGCACGAAACCACTCGGCACGCCGTTGTCATCGGTGTCGGGCCACCCCCGATGTCGGCGAGGTAGCGCCACCTCTCACGTCGGCGCAGGCCTCCTCTTCCGTCCCGCCGNCCCATCTGGGCCNGGGCCTCGCTGGCACGATCCCGCACGCAGGCAGCCGANTCCCCCCGGGTCCATTCCCACCTCCTCCCCCCCGGGACAGGCGAAGAGGTGCTCCCGGAGCCTCGACGCCACCCGGCACAGCCACGGCGCCGGCGGCAGCCTCCGTCTCCTCTCTCTGCCGTGCTGGAACGGGCGAGGCCGGAATTGGTCGCGGCGCTCCTCCTGTCGTCACCGACAGGTGCGCCTCGCTGGCAATATCCATGGCCTCCCTCCTTATCCGCTGAGCAACTGGTTCGCTCGGCGGCCCTTTCTCCTCCCCGACCACGTCGGGTTCCGTGCTCCCTCTCGGTNCCCCGTCGGGCCGCGTGAAGGGTGGCTTCCTGGAGCTGCGTCGTCGCTCTGCGCCACGCTGGCGCTGGCGGCTGGCTCCGCTGCTTCCATCACCGGGTGGTGGGCCGGGCTCGGCAACCGCGTCCTCGGCTCGATCGTATCCGCTGAGTCCGCGTTGCCAGTGGCCTCCACAGCTTCCCCCCCGTGCACTCCACACCNGCCGGCGCCCGACGTCGTCGGCTGTGGCTGGCCTCTTCAGCTGCTCCGTCAGCCCGTTTCCGCGCCTCCTCCTCTTCCTCCTGGCGCTTTTAACGACGGCAGNCCCATCGCCGTCGGCTCCTTCGTGAGGGTCCGACTCCCCGTGCTCCGGCACGGGCTCGGCACCACCACTCTGCAGCTGTTGTTCCTGCTGCAGTAGCGGCACCTGCGGTGGCTGCTGCTGCTCACGCTGCTGCTGCTCACGCTGCTCCGCCGCTGCTGTTGTTGCAGCGGCGGCGTCAGCGCCGTCGCTCCTGTTGCTGCTCCACCCGACTTCGTCTTGGTGGGCAGTCTTTCCTCACGTGCCCCACGCTGCCACACACGTAACAGCGTGGCGCGGCTGTGGCCAGGTACATGACGTGGACGCGGCCACCAGCAACACGCTTGATGGTCACGTCCAACTCAGTACGCCCGCCTTTCAGAGTGAAATAGCACTGCCGCTGTCCGGACAGGATATGCCTCATAGCAGGGTTCCGTGACCGCATTGGCAACTGAACGATGCCTGAGGCCACCGTGCCGTAACACTGCAGTTCTCTCACCAACCCCGCATTGGTAAAATACGGTGGAGCGCCCGTGATGATGACCCGTACCGTCGGTGCTGAGAGAGGGTACACTGCACCAGCGGCCCCCCTCACCTCCGACTTTGAGTCCCTTCTCTACCACACGTGCCGCCGCCTCCACCGTGGCTACGTACACTACGTAGCCTCGGTTTTCCCGTTGTACCACCCGGACAGCAGGCAGCCCGGTGTGCGTTGCCACTGCAGTGGCGACTTCCTCGGGTGTTGTCCCGGCGATGGAAAACATCGGAAGCCGTGGTCATCCGTGAGAGCCTCCGTGCTGTTGAGCTGAGCCACGTCGCCCGCATGGCCGCANCAGCAGCAACAAAAAAATAGTCGCCAAAAAAATAATAAACCACCAAACAAACACACAACGCACACCCAACACCAACCACTAGACAGACAGACAAAAACACGCACACGCACAGACCACCACACAACGAAACCACGCACCACCAAACCACAAGCAAACAACGAAAGCCGAACAATAAAACAAACACAACAAAACGACAGACAAACGAACAAACACACGCACAAGCAGACACACAAACAAGCACACACAAATAGACACTCACCGAACAAACAACCAGGCCAACCACACGTGGTGTTAGGCCAGGTAAAAAACCACCAGGCAAACACACAAACCGACCAGCCAAGCAGACAAACAATCAAAACAAACACACAACACAGACAAACACACAAACAACAGTAGTAATAAAAACTGTTACTACAGCAGGCTGACACACGGGAGAAAACGCAGAATAAACTAGCGTTTTTCCCTAGTTCACTCTCCCTAGGCCAGGCTCAGGCTCACACCTGAGCCCAGGCCTCCACCCACACACACGTTAGAGCGGGAGCACCAGGTGTATGCAGCCGCACCCAAGGTGGCGAGAGAGAGAGAGATCTCCACGTCACGAGAGAGAGAGAGAGATCTTCTCCATGTCACGAGAGAGAGAGAGATCTTCTCCCGTCACNAGAGAGAGAGAGATCTTCTCCCGTCACGAGAGAGAGAGAGAGATCTCCCGTCACGAGAGAGAGAGAGTCTTCTCGTCACGAGAGAGAGAGAGATCTTCTCCCCGTCACNAGAGAGAGAGATCTTCTCCCCGTCACGAGAGAGAGAGAGAGATCTTCTCCCATCACGAGAGAGAGAGAGAGATTCTCCCGTCACNAGAGAGAGAGAGAGATCTTCTCCCGTCACGAGAGAGAGAGATCTTCTCCACGTCACGAGAGAGACTTTTTGACTTTTAGGGCAATTTATTACCCCCAGCGCATTTGCGCCGGAGTCATTTGATAATTTATGAGTCCTAGCAGCAGGAAACAAACGAACATCGGCACATTGTGCCACATTTCAACGCGCAGCGCCAGTACCGCGTCGCCGCTTTTCGCCGTCTTCCGGGCCAACCCGTCAGATAGTGAAGGTCTGCCTGCCGTTTGCCACGGTGCAGAGGCCTGACCGGTGCCCACCTCTCGCAGAAAACGGCATGATCACCGCCACGTGCACATGGTACGCGTGCTCCAATCGAGCCGCGTCTTGACAAGTCGCGCGTCGTCGCCACCGCGAGCAGCCGGCATCCGACGCGCCGCCTGNTTTTTTTTCCGGGTTTTATAAATGGCCATTTTGGCCTGTGCACAAACGAAGTTCAGAAGGTCGTGGCTCTTGTTAGATAGGTACGGTACCCGTACGCGAACCAGTTTTTCTGGAAGCTCATCCCAGTTTCGTTGAGATGTCTCCAGGAGCCGGAACAGCGGGACAGCCGTGCGCACCCCATGTACTGGTGCGCCAGGTCTTCTCGTGCGCCGCAGAAAACGCATCGGTCTGACGCCTCCGGGTGATTTTATTTTGCCACGCTGNCAGGGCAGCGTCCAATGGAGCAGCCTCCACTGCAGGTACCCACAGCGTTTGGTGACGGGGGCTTGTACAGGCGGCCCCACTGGGGGTGGCCGCGCCGACGGTGCCAAGGCGCTCCTCCACCTGGTGTCTGGGAGTTCCGCCAGCTCCGGCAGCGCAGCGCCTTTACGCTGCATGCGTACAGCGCTCCTTTCAGCGCGCCCGAGAGGCACGCTCTGGCAGCTCCCGAGTTTTAGTATTTTGCCGGAGTCATCACGCCCGGTGGCTGGGTGCAGGTGAGCCGCAATTCAGGAAGGAGGGAGGGGGGCGCCGTCTTCGGGCGCCTCGAGCCGCAACCGCAGCTCCCGCATCACCACGAGCGCCGCCCGCAGCAGCTTCTCCCGGCCAGCACAGTGCGGAGTCCGGCGGGACCGCTGACGTCGGCCGCGGACCTCCATGCTGGGTGCCGGTCACGGTNCCGCACCAGGTCCCCACCGCCCGTATCCCGACGAGGTGAAACGGCGGGCCAGCGTCGCTTCCTCCCGGATCTCAGCGAAGCGGCCGTTGATGAACAGTGGCTCGCGCAGAAACTGCTCGAGCGTGCATTGCGGGTCGCCTCTCTCCCAGGCCAGACTGCGCCACGCGTCCAGGAGGCTCCGGTGGAAGGCCGGCAGCCCGCGTAGTCGACCCGGGCCAGATCTAACAGGAAAATTTCTCTCCGTAGCCCAGGCCGCCCCGGCGCCTCTCAGCAAGGCGAGGGTGGGTGCCACCCAGGGCAGGGTCTCTCTGCCGTACAGCAGCCGCTGCACGGTCTGAAGCCTGAAGGTCAGAACCCTGGCGTGGATGTCAACCAGGCCCTGGCCGCCCTCGCCCACCGGTAGGCGGAGGACTCCGGCCGCAACCAGTGCTTTCCCTGCCACGCAAAGCGGGTGAGCGAGCGGGCTGCCCCGAGTAACCACTCCGGGGCTGGAGGGTTTTCGCCCTGTGCCACAGCACCGCGGCCGCCAGTTTGTTGCCCACCAGCACCCGCCCCTGAAGGACATCGCCGGGGCATGGCGCGCCCATGCCGCCAACCTGGCCTCGAACCGGTCCCCCAGTTCGGGCCAGTTTTCTGGTGACGTGGGGCCTTCCGAGATGGACGCCAGGTACCGGACGCCGTCGGTCTGCCAGGCGACACCCCTGGAGGAGCACCGGGCACGCGGCGCCCTGTGGCCCAGGCGCAGAGCGAGGTCTTTGCCCAGTTTATCTTGGCGCCGGACGCCGCCTCGTAGGTCTCCACCGCCCGGCCAGTGCAGCTACGTCATGCGTGTCTGTGAAGATACCTTGAGTAGGAGATGAAACTTCAACCCATGGTTCCGCCCTTGGAGTGGAAGAGCTCAGAAGCCTGGTGCGTATTCATCCAGCTTGGACATGAATTTCGATTCAAGGTGTACCGTTGTGATTCTCTGAAACTCATCCTGGATCTGAAAACAAATAAGGAAATCAGCTATAAAGCCTTAAATATTGACTAGGAATAGTTCTAATTAGCGTGCAATTGTAACTCATGTGAGATGCTTCAAACAGAGCTGGCCATCTGCCTTTGGTGTCATCTATGTTGGGCGTTCGATTGACGATTTCGTTTCTTCTGTGTGCAAATGTTTTGGAATTTTTTTCTTTATCACTTGGCTGTTGTCCTTTTCTTTACTTCAGTAAGCAACTGAATCCTCTCTTGTTCTTGACTCTCTTCATCTTCCTGCCGGTAAGGGGGAGGTAGTTTACTTCGGCCTTTCTAGGCTATTTTACACTCTTTGCAGACTTCTGATCTGCATGGCTCTTGCGCTTTAGTGAATTGCATATCACCTCAGGAACACCGTAGCTTCGGAGTTTGGCAGGTACCGTATAGGACTTTTGGTTCGGTACACGCTGTGTATTGAATGAATATAGTCTAGTTTTAATCACGCACGTAACTTTTTCGTGTGCGGAACAAACGTTATAGTCTCGTGCTTTTAGTCGAATCAGACTGACTTCGAAAGGCCGAACGTTGTGCTTAGTTAATTCTGATATACGTTACAGCCAGTTAATTGGCATGCTGGTAAACTTGCAGTAACGTAAACCAATGTTCAACTGCTACCACACCTTTGTTAAAAAATGTCTTACCTTTGGAGAACGGCGGTCCCTGAAACGTGTCTGTGGACGAAGATGGTTGACATGCACGTGGCGCGAAAAATGCCTCGAGTTGGGGCGGAAGTGTAACGTTATTAAATTCAAAAACCTCCCGGTTAGTAAAATTAATCAATTTTTTGCATCTTTGACTTTCCTGATAAAATACAATTAAATTTTACTCAGTTATTGATGGCTGATTTTATTCGAACAAAACTGAGTAAAATACAATTAATAACTAATAGAAATGTGTTGAATTCAGCTCAATGTGATTCCAAACTGCATGTAGTCTGTATTTTATGTATAGGCTACTCTTATATATTTACGAAACATTAATTAACCCAGTCTCGGTTTTTACAGTGTTGGAGAGCTCTTTGGTCTTGGCCATGGTAGATAGTTTGGAATCTGATTGCTTCTGTGAACAGGTGTCTGAGTCGAGTGCGAGAAAAAAAGTCTTGCCGTACTCGTCACCACATGCACGGCTTCTCGCCTGTGTGCTCGGGTTGAACAGCCCCCCACCCAGACAGGAACAGCAGATTCTTGTCTGCTGTGGGCTCGGCTGTACCGCTTGCACCGCCTCCGAGCTAGCCCTCCTTGAGCTCAGCCCACTGCTGGAAGGTGTTGCTTGGCCTCTGGTGACTCTGTTGCCCGACCAGATGGCCCTACTGAAGCCCACACAGGTGGGGGTGGGTGAGGTTGTGGGTTGCGATAGATGTCGCGAGGTTAGGAAGGTGGCTCTCAATGAGAAAAGCATGAATGCCGTAAATCGGTTCCAGCTACTTTGAATGACTGCCCTGAGCTTACAGGATTTAACCGGGAACTAGAGGCCGACCGAAACTGAATTTCTGGTTTGGGCTGAAACCGAAACCAGACCGAAAGGTAAACATTTACTTTGGGCCATAACCGAAGCTGAAACCGAAAGTTTAACTACACTTTCGACCGAGACCGAAACAGTAAAGTATATAACCGAAGTTAGCGAAGACAAGATTTATGAAATACTGTACTAGCTCTACTACCGGCTTCATCCGGGACTTGGATTCACCATGGCCGGCCACCTTTGTCTCCCAGTGGCGATGTTGACACACACCACTTACTCGTTTGAGGCTGAGTCGACCTAGGGAGGCCAGGACCGGGTCAAATAATCGTCACGGCCGTGAGCGGGAATTGAACTCGGGCCGCCGGGTTCGTAGCACAGCGTGCGAATCGCTACGCAGTCGCTGCCCGCCCCACACACAGGCTCAAGACAAAGATCTCCGACTGACCAGCTGATAGACTTAGCACTAGCATTATATTCTAAAATAGATCTTCGGTTGAGACCGAAAGTCAGTATCAGTTTCGGCAGAAACCGAAACAGACCGAAAGTTAAAATCGACTTCGGCCGAAACCGAAAGTTTGCCGAAAGTGGCCAATTGCCAACTTTCGGCGCCGAAACCAAAACCGAATTTCGGTCGGCCTCTACTGCATACGCTTGAACTCAAAAGGGAATCACTTGGAATAAGTGGAATGCTGTGAGGTATGACTACGCATTGTCCTGCAGCAGAGCCAGTTAATATTGTCGCCTCTGTGGCGTAAGGTTTTAAGCTGCGCACCTGTAGCCTGGTTCCATGACAAAGAGTTGGAGCGTTGAGATTTTGCAGCAACATCGTTGGGGTCCGAGCTTGAGTCTGTGAGGGGCAGGCCTCTGGTGGATTCAAGGAGTTTAGAAACTCTACAGGGTCGTTAACAGCATCGTCTTCTTTCAATGCAGTGTCGACTGACTCGTAGATCTTCTCCTCTCCTGGAATCTCACTTATGATGAGGTCATCATTTATTGCAGATGCTGTGTCAGTCTTGGATGTCAAGATGGCTCGTTCACAAAGCCACTTTTAAGACATCAGGTTGATCTGGCATACACTTGCAAATACATTGGTGATTAATTCATCAAGGGTAGTTAGCAATCGGCCCATACGGCTGTAATGTTAATCTCCCATTAGTTTCAAGTTTTATTTATTAGCTACTAGCGGAAGTACCGGCGTTGCCCGGGTGAAAGATATTTTTCAAAACTTCTCTTAAAAAACCTTACATATACATACACAGATACTAAGGTATTGTCAAAGCCCGGTTGGGCCGCTTGTCCATTTCTCCACTAACAAAATTATAAGAGGCTTGCAAAAGTCCAAAAGTTGTAGAAAGTGTGGGGTAAATAGTTCATGTCAAAGGTTTCCGAAAATTGTGGACTCCCCCTCNAAAATATCTTTACCCCACGTAGTTATATATACCTACACACCCTACATACAACAGAGGAAGTAGTATCTATTGATTCTGTAGTTGTATCGACGGACTGTACAGTAGTATCTACTGAGTCAGTAGTAGCTACTGACTGTGTAGTAGTATTTACTGACTGTCATAACTACTGACCGTAGTAGTATTTACTGGCCTACAGTAGTATCTACCGACTTTATAGTAGTAACGACTAATTTATAGTAGTATCTGCTGACTCTATAGTAGTATCCACTGACTATAGTATAAACTACTAACTCTATAGCAGTATCTACTCACTCTATAATAGTATCTACTGACTCTAGTAGCTACTCACCGTAGCAGTATGTACTGACTGTATAGTAGTATATACTGACTGTAGCAGTATTGACTGACTGTAGTGGTATATACTGACTGTTTTAGTATCTACTAACTCTATATAGCAGTATCTACCAACTGGATAGCATTATCTACTATCACTACAGCAGTGCATACTGACAGTGGTGGTACCTGCTTTCACTACAGCAGTGCATACTGACTGTGGTGGTACCTGCTATGACTACAGCAGTGTATACTGNGTGGTGGTACATGTTATGACTACAGCAGTGCATACTGTGTTGGTACCTGCTATGATCACAGCAGTGTATACCATTACAGCAGTGCATACTGTGTGGTACTGCTATTACAGCAGTGCATACTGCTGTGATTGTACCTGCTATGATTACAGCAGTGCATACTGCTGTGGTGGTACCTGCTATGACTACAGCAGTGCATACTGTGTTGGTACCTGCTATGATCACAGCAGTGTATACCATTACAGCAGTGAATACTGCTGTGGTGGTACCTGCTATGATTACAGCAGTGCATACTGCTGTGATGGTACTGCTATAATTACAGCAGTGCATACTGCTATGGTGGTACCTGCTATTACTACAGCAGTGCATACTGTGTTGGTACCTGCTATGATCACAGCAGTGTATACCATTACAGAAGTGCATACTGCTGTGGTAGCACCTGCTATGATTACAGCAGTGCATACTTCTGTGATGGTACCTGCTATGATTACAGCAGTGCATACTGCTGTGGTGGTACCTGCTATGACTACAGCAGTGCATACTGTGTTGGTACCTGCTATGATCACAGCAGTGTATACCATTACAGCATTGCATACTGCTGTGGTGGTACCTGCTATGACTACAGCAGTGCATACTGTGTTGGTACCTGCTATGATCACAGCAGTGTATACCATTACAGCAGTGCATACTGCTGTGGTGGCACCTGCTATGATTACAGCAGTGCATACTTCTGTGATGGTACCTGCTATGACTACAGCAGTGCATATTGTGTTGGTACCTGCTATGATCACAGCAGTGTATACTATTACAGCAGTGCATACTGCTGTGTGGTACCTGCTATTACAGCAGTGCATACTGCTGTGATGGTACCTGCTATGATTACAGCAGTGCATGTTGTGGTGGTACCTGCTATGATTGGTACCTGCTATGATTACAGCAGTGCATACTGCTGTGGTGGTACTTGCTATGATTACAGCAGTGCATAGTGACTGTGGTGGTGCCTGCTATGATTACAGTAGTGCATACTGACTGTGGGGCACCTGCAATGATATCAGCAGTGCATACTGCTGTGGTGGTACCTGTGTAGGACTCATACAAGGGTTGTCTTTCTCTCTCTTTATTTTCCTCTTAGAGTCCACCTTCGCCGCGCCACTGCTCCGCGTCTCGGCGCGACCTCGCTCCGCTCCGCATCGCTCTGCTGCCCCGCTCCGCGTCTCTCCGTGCCCTCACTCCGCTCCCCGTCGCTCTCATCTCTCTACCTCACTATCGCTACGCTTGTCGTCTCTACGGTTTCTTACACTCTGCATCCTTCCGATGCATGGCTACCCTGGTTGCTCACTGCGTTCTCGCTACCACTGTCTCTCCATGCTTTACTCTACTAACACTCTCTCTACGCTTTACTCTACTCACACTGTCTCTCCACGCTTTACTCTACTATCCTTGCTCTGTGACTCCCTGGGCACCGTTGCTGCAGCTCCATCCACGACGCCAACTCGTACAGGACTCCCTTCTCTCCGTTGCGTTCTGGCTTATATCTCCACACCAATTCATCTCCCTAATTATCTCTACCTCCCGATTATCGCTCGCCCCTGGCCCCCGTGTCACGTGGCCTTGTTTTCGCCGCCGGAGCGACCAGCTAATGCCCAATTACCTTTTCAGCCAATCACTGGCCTGTGTCCTCCCGGCTGCCCTGACACCTGTTTCAACTCTTAACGACCCATTCGCCTCAAGTCACAACAACAACCATTACCTCACATCACCCCACTGTACTGTGCTTGCTCGCATAGCAACAGAGGCGGGGATGCGTGGCGCGCTATCTCAAGCCCTACACCTGCTACGATTACAGCAGTACATACTGCTGTGGTGGTTCCTGCTATGATTACAGCAATGCATACTGCTGTGGTGGTTCCTGCTATGATTACAGTAGTGCATACTGACTGTGGGGCACCTGCAATGATAACAGCAGTGCATACTGCTGTGGTGTTACCTGCTATGATTACAGTAGTGATACTGACCGTGGTGGTACCTGCTATGATACATCAGCGCATACTGACTGTGGTGGTACCTGCTATGATTACAGCAGTGGATACTGACTGTGGTGGTACCTATGATAACAGCAGTGCATACTGACTGTGGTGGTACCTGCTATGACTACAGCAGTGCATACTGACTGTGGTGGTACCTGCTACTTTACTTAATAACCAGGTACAGTCTACATTATAGACTGCAGTACACTCACCAGCNTAATAACAATTCTACTGTTCATTATAGACTGCAGTACACTCACCAGCTTAATAACCAGGCTACAGTCTGCATTATAGACTGGCAGTACACTCACCCAGCGTAATAACTATTTGTACAGTCTACTTATAGACTGCCAGTACACAAAGAATCGAATCTTGGCGCGCTTGGGTTTCATTTTAATTAATGAGTTTTCGTTTCATTTGTATATGTTATGCTTTCAAGTTTTCAGAAGTTTTTAAAATCTATTTTTCCCCCGGGCAAGGCCAGGTATTTCCCATTCGTAACAGTTTATATCGCTCTATAACCAACTTATTTTAAACAGGAATATGCCGATTCTAAAGGAATCTACAACCTTGGATTCCTTTGCGCGATTCAAAGAATCGAATTTTGGCGCGCTTGGGTTGCATTTTTTATTACAGTTGTATTTTCATTGGTATGTTATGTTTTAAAGTTTTCAGAAGATTTTAAATGTATTTTTCTCCCGGGCACAAAGTTTCGCCTGACAGTGTGGGGTGTCGAGGCCTAGTACCGTGCAGAGCCTCCGGCCTCGCCTAGATTGCCCACCCGGCCGAGGCTGGGTGCTTGGGCCGCTCCCCCCCCCCCCCCCCGAGCTACAATAATACTGTCTAATCTATAATTTTATTATCTACCGACCTATAATAGTAATTGCACACATTGGAGTGGGGGGGGAGTGAAGAGGACGTGAAACTTTATGAATTTACCTCAGCGTCGCGTGTTAATGCGTGTGCATATTTTTAACGGGAATTAAAAATGGCGTCCACCCCGCAGCGACGGCGTTGCTGCCCGTTGCCAGGGGCAACCGCCCGTTGCCAGGGGCAGCCGCCAGCTTAATAACTATTTGTACAGTCTACATTATAGACTGCCAGTACACTCACGCAGCTTAATAACCAGGCTACAGTCTACATTATAGACTGCCAGTACACAAAGAATCGAATCTTGGCGCGCTTGGGTTGCATTTTTTTATTACAGTTTTATTTTCATTGGTATGTTATGTTTTAAAGTTTTCAGAAGTTTTTAAATGTAATTTTCCCCCGGGCACAAAGTCCTCGCCTGACAGAGTTGCGTGTCGAGGCCTAGTACCGTGCAGAGCCTCTGGCCTCACCTAGATTGCCCAGCCGGCCGAAGCTGGGCCGCTACCCCCCCCCGCNCCCCCCCCCCCCCCCGCGAGCCAGGGAGTCCCAGGGCCTATCCTGCCGGTCTTCCGTCTTCACTGGTAAAGCTTCAAGCACACTGGCCTCGAGCCCTCTGGCTCCCCGCCTTTTATAGGAATCCTCTCCGAGGGTGGGGCTGTGGGGCATCACAGCCCCAGGGTTAACCGATGCGGACGTGGGTGTAGACACCCGCGTGTGGGTACACATCTATATATATGTAGGACTCTTACTGACGCGACAACTTCTTGGTCTTTCTCGTTTCTTTTATTTCGCATATAGTTCACATCTCCGACAGCATCGTTCAATATTCCTCCATACTCTTCGATGTATAATTCCTCATCAACCCCACTCAGTGTCCCTCCATTCGCTCGCTCCGCTTCGCTCTCTCTCTTTCCACCAAGGTCCGTTACTCCGCTGCTCGCTACGCTGTACTCGCTCCGTCCTTGCTACTCTGTCCGTACTCTCTATATCCACTGCTACCATACACTGTATTCTCTTTGTCCACTGCTACCTTAAACTATGCACTATTATCCACTGCTACCCTATACTATACACTCTTGTCCACTGCTACCTTAAACTATGCACTCTTATCCACTGCTACCTTATACTATACACTCTTGTCCACTGCTACCTTATACTATACACTCTTGTCCACTGCTACCTTATACTATACACTCTTGTCCACTGCTACCTTATACTATACACTCTTGTCCACTGCTACCTTATACTATACACTTTTATCCACTGCTACCTTAAACTATACACTCTTGTCCACTGCTACCTTATACTATACACGCTTATCCACTGCTACCTTAAACTATACACTCTTGTCCACTGCTACCTTATACTATACACTCTTATCCACTGCTACCTTAAACTATGCACTCTTGTCCACTGCTACCTTATACTATACACTCTTGTCCACTGCTACCTTATACTATACTCCCTGTTGCTCCGTCTCTGTCCCAGGCACCGTCTCCAGCTCCGACTCCCACTCACAATGACTCCCCTATCTCCATACGCTTTCTGCCTTTATCCCGAACCAATTAGTCCCAATTAGTTATGTCATCCCCCGCTCCTCCCTTCGCCCCCATGGCCCCCAGCCTCACGTGATGTCACGTGATGTTGTTTTCGTAGACACCCCGACGTCAGTCCCAGACACTTACCCTCTCGACCAATCACCGGCCTGCGTCCTCAGTTACTCTTAACACCTGTGGCGTCTCTTAATGACCTCACCCCTTAATTGGCGCAACAACAACTGTATGTCCTCAGTTGCCCCCACTGTCCGCTGCACGCTCGCATCGCAACCGAACGCGTGGCGCGTGTCATCTCAAGTCCTACATATATAATGCACACGACACAGTTACTTCGTGATGGACGATGTGTATTGGAATAGAAAATAAATAACAACCGAATGCGACGGCTGTGGAGATGGCATTTGCCACCGTGTGGAATCCAAATCGCCGCTTTCAACGCCCTGCACGTCAACTGCCCTCAACGCCGTCTCTCCGTTGACCATTGTGAGTCCTCGCTTGCTGAAAACAAATTGCATCTTAGCGGCCTTTCACCCGTGTTAAATAATGGAAATCGAATTAGATTTTTTATCAGACATTGGCCCCGAATTTTACCCGCCGCCAAAGATCGGGTACGCCGTCGCGAGACGGCTGTGCGAGGGTTAACCTGCCGTGTGGCTAACCTCACCCCTTCCCAGGCCGTCTGGCAAGTGTGGAATTAGAATTCCTTCGAAAGAGACCGCGTTTTTATCCGGCCGTGAGAACAACGGCGTGCGGTGGCACGGGTGACGACTCGCCCAGCCCTCCTTCCGTCAATCCACTGCTGGATGTATGGCGGGGGTGGAGCGTATGGAGAAGAAACCGATCGCCGCGCTCCCCATGGCTCCCGAGCGCGTTGGGCGCTCCGCTGGGGCAATTACGGAGGGGGAATTGCTGCCGGCTTGCGCGGGTGGCCTTGACGGTGGCCAGTGTGGGTTTGCTGGGATGGTGACAAATCAACATTCATCAATTGACCATTCCCCTCCCTTCTTGGCCACCACGTAGACCACCTGGATCTGCTCATCACCGCATACGAACTAAATGATCTCATGAGAGCTTGCAAGCTAAGCAGGGTTGAACGTGGCTAGTGCTGCGATGGGTACTGAACAGGTGTTCTGGCGTTGCGGGGCAATGCTGTGAGCAGCATGGGGGGAGTGCAGCAATCGCAATCATCGTGCCGTGATCATGCTCCCAAATCGATGATTCCTGCCTTCACCAACCCAAGCAGTGTATTGACAACAGGGTCGTAGAGCGTGCACATTACTGGTATACAGCATTTGGTCAGGGCTTCGAACCTAGGGTGACGACTGGGCTTCTGTCAGCACGGCGCCCAGGCTCTGGGATGATTCCCTGCCGCCTCGGAGGTCAGGGACTCCAAGAAGACCTCGCCACCTGATTAACACAAAATCGCCTCTCTCTCTCGGTGGCGATATGTTAACGACCTCGCCTGGTATACAGGAGATCGTGGATTCTATCCCGACCCTGTTCGCCGGTATATTCGGAGTTTGCATGTTGGCCCCGTGGTCTCGTGGATTTATCTCCAGGTCCTCCGGTTTTTCCCTCGACATTTAGAATCGACACGCGTTTAGAGTATTTGGCTGATATACATTTACACGCAATGAGCCACTGTGTGGAGCTACAATTAGTGGACAGGTCGCTACTGTGACACCTTCGTTGTTTGTTTGAGAAAGTTGCTGCTCCTGCGTTGTTTGTTTTGCGTGGTACAGCGCCACTCTCTTCGGATGTCTTTTTTTCTTGGAGAGGCTTGATTTTTTTCTTTTTGGCATTTTTGCCGCAAAGAAAAACCTCCCTCCCGTCACCACTCAGCAAGCTTGTTAGCGTAATAGGCCTGGCCTATCTCTCTCCTCCTGTGATCTTTATTTCCAAGTTTTCTTCAGAGGAGCATTCATACATCTGTAATTATGAGATGCACACCAAGGAAATTTTATAAAGCATAAAAATGTGACTCTTATCATTTTACCAACATAACAATACAATAACCTCAGTACTATATCTAAAAAAATATGATGAACTTATCAAACTATAAGTTGATAATAAATGAAGTAGAATCATGAGGGTTTTTCCGGCAGGTTGTTTTTCAACTTTGCCAAGAAATAATTTCAAAACGAAATAAATAATGAAAAGGGAAAAAAGTATCATACCTGAAAATATGTGTGGAGCTACAATTAGTGGCCAGGTCGCTTCTGAAAAAAAGCTACTACACAGCTCAGTGGGGGCAATGCTGATTAACATGTTGTACTGCTAAATACGTAGGACTTTCTTAGCTACAGCCCATTGCATTTCGTATATCGTTTTGTTACATTGGTGGGAAGATCAGCCAGGGTGAACATCCGACTCCAAACGTCATTTATTGAGTTTAACGATGGACAATTGCGGCTGGCTTCACCACGCGGGCGTCGGCCATTACACACATAATTCAAGATGGCGGCACACATCAAAATCGCTGTGCGCTGCGTTGCACCGCTAGCTGAGTAGATAACCTCGCGTCCAATAAACCCTCAGAGCCAGGGTGAACATCCGACTCCAAACGTCATTTGTTGAGTTTAACGAGGTAATAAGACAACGCTTCTTAGGGTCCCACGATGGACAACTGCGGCTGGCTTCACTGGGACGCGATGTGTGCCGCCATCTTGAATTATGTGCGTAATGGCCGAGCCCGCGTGGTTGAGCGGGAATCTTAAATCGCAACTTCCTGGTCACGTGACCAAAATTAGCATTAAAAACAGGAAATTCCTTGTGAACATACGCCCCCCCCCCCATCTGCCGTGAGGCAAAACCCCTGCCGTGAGGCAGAACACCCTCTATAACATCTAATTACAAACTCTTTGGTTCTTTCGGTCAAGTTACGGAGGTAGAAAAAAAAGCAAAAAATATTTTTTTTGTAACATTTTATTTTATTTCCTACCTACGTGACTTTAAAAACATTCTCAGAACCAAAATATGTACAGTCCTTTTCCAGACACAACCTTTATACAAGGCATCATGTTTGCAATAACCACGACACAAGCAGTTGTTTCTTTTTGTTTGCATTTTGACTGCTTGTGTTGTGGTTATTGCAAGACTTCGGTGGTACGGCCATGTGATGCGAAGTGAAGAGTCATCAGTGGCCAAGACTGCCGTGCGTATTGAGCCAGAGGGCCGCCGTCTACGCGGACGTCCGAAGAAGCAATGGATGGACCGAATAAAGGAAGACATGAAGACGGTCAACGCATCCCCTGAAGATGCCCTGGACCGAGCCAAATGGAGAAGACAATGCCGAAAAGCGGACCCTGCGCCACAGCGGGAACAACGCTAGGAAGAAGAAGAAGTGTTGTGGTTATTGCAAACATGATGCCTTGTATAAAGGTGTTAGTTGTTGTACCAGTTGAAAGGGTAAAAACCCATTACTATGTTATCAACTATGTAAAAGGTGGCAGATTTTTGTTGTTGTACAGATTGGATGTCAGAATAGCCTCGGTCAAATATGATCGAACCCGGGTCGGCGGGTTCATAGCGCAGCGTAGCGCTAACCGCTACACCACTGCTCCACACACACACACACGTACACACGTGTGTACGTGTGTGTGTGTGCCTTGTGCGTGAGTGCTCACAGAGGGTGGGAATTGAGACGAGAAAGCAGTGATGGGTCCAGTAATTTGGTGACTCGATTTTTGGATTCTCCAGCGAAGCCTGAGAGCCGCCATTGCAATCGGGTGACGATTCAAGTGAAGACGAAGACAACGAGAAGAAAATAAGAATTTTATTGCAACAAAAACAATGACAGCCACCCAGTGCTGCTGTTTTCTTGTTGAAAAATACTCCCAGCACAGCAACGATGAAGATGCCATCTCAAGTTGCGTTTGTTTTATCTTTTGAATATTTTTTGTATATCATAACATTGAGTCTATATATATATG
This sequence comes from Lethenteron camtschaticum, assembly GCA_018977245.1. Classification (NCBI taxonomy): domain Eukaryota; kingdom Metazoa; phylum Chordata; class Hyperoartia; order Petromyzontiformes; family Petromyzontidae; genus Lethenteron; species Lethenteron camtschaticum. Next base: position 33,298 of record WFAB01002056.1, read on the forward strand.
ATTCCTCTAAGCTAAATTGTTCATTCCCAACTACCCGGCAGTTAGCGTGGAGTCAGCTTGTCGCTGCCCGAGTGTGGATTATGCCCGTGGCGGGAGCGGTGATTATGTCGCTTGGCAATTCTGTTCTGAGCGGTTTTTGTTTTGTTTGATCCCAAACGGATCGCAACCCGGGAGGACCTCTTTGACACGCTGTGATGTCAGTCTTGCTGAAGTTAACGAATGGACATTTGTTGGTGGGATGTTGAGCAAGATGTGACCTTGCAATCATCACCGACTCACCACACGACAGAGCCCTTCACCATCGACTCGAAATAGTCCGGGTGTAACGTTGGCATCAAATCGTTGTGCGGTGGCCTCGGTGGCAAATGCTTTGTCGCTGCTTCGTGCAGTCTTCAGTTACACTGGTAGGAACCTCCTGGTTACACCAGCCCACAGGGGATTATTGTGTCCGTTGTGCAGGGAGGGGCTGGGTGGGGTAGGGCTGGGTGGGGAGGGGCTGGGTNGGGGTGGGGCTGGGTGGGGGGTAGGGCTGGGTGGGGAGGGGCTGGTCACCCCGTGGTGCCCTTATAAAACTCAACGTTTAATCTACTCACGCCGGCTTGTGCCCGCCCTCACAGTCGGCATATTTGCGGAATACACCACGCCGCCGTTGACCCTGCAGGCCATTGACGAGCAACCCAGCGTTCCTACCAGCTCCCTCCGCAGGAATGTGTTTTGAATGATAACAGCAAGACTTGTCATTGTTTAGTTCAAGGGCCAGAGATTTGATTTAGGTTTGAAGCTTTCGTGACTGCTGAAATTACACTTCTTGTTGTTTTTTTCCGGTAAAGTCTCACGTGTATTAATACAATAAAAATCTCTACGTGCTGTGTGCGTGGTGTCCCCCTGCGTGTTTCCTCGCTGTGCGTTTCACCCCATTTCCACCTGACGATGGGCGCTTGTGTTGTGGACAAATGTCGTGATTTATTTGAATTTTGTTTATTTAAAGTTGATTTTATTTCTGCACACGTGACTTTACCGAAAAACCACCAATGAGTACAGATTACTCTTTGGTTCTTTCGGTAAAGTGACGTATAAAGATAAAATAATAAATTAAATAATTGCATACGACATTTCGATTGCAACACAAGCAATCATCATCAGGTATAAAAGAAATAGCAACAAAAAATCTAACCAGAAAACTATAGACAGACATATAAGCAGACAGATATCACCTAGATACATAGAGAGAGAGGAACACAGACAGAGAGGGAGATCGTCTCTGTGGCGAGGCCTTAAATAGACAGAGGGGGGGCGGAGAAAGGGAGGGGTTAGAGACAAAACATTTACATGTCAATGAGTACGGCGACGCGTGTAGTAAAGTACTTTAATTTATTATTTTATCTTTATACGTGACTTTACCGAAAGAACCAAAGAGTAATTCCTGCAGTCACGAAAGCTCTAAAATTAAGATTGAGTGCAGATTCTTAGGTTTTTTCGGCAAAGTCACCATCGGGCCGCTCGCCGAGATGCTGGTGCTGGTGACAACACCCTCCGCCGACCATCGGGTGAGGTAATGCTAACCCCCACCCGGAGTTGGCAAAACGGTACTGGGTGGTGGGTTCAGCCACGTTGGTAAACGCAGATGGGTGCCGATTGTTTATGCGGATGTTTCACCCTCACAGTACCCCGGCGATACTGCCACCGTGCACCCCTGCACGCACGCCACTCTGACGACTCGGTGTTCGGTGACCAGGACCTGGCCTGGCGAGTCGGCCCGACTCCCCGAGCCGAGGTCGTTCCCCTGCCGACGCGTTACACGTACCTTGGGCAGATTTACCTAGGGGAGGCCGATCGGTTGCAGGAGTATGCCGACGTGTTCAGTAACACGACTCGGACGTGGGTCGGACCGATCTCGTTAAGCACCAAATCGACACCGGTGCAGCCCGACCCATCAACTCCCGCGTACCAGTGGGCGCACCCGAATGCCCAGATCAAAGAGGCGGTCGGGACATGCTCCGTGATAACATAATCAGCCCTCGGCGAGCCCCTGGTCAGCCCCGGTGGTACTAGCAATGAAAAGATGGGTCAACCCGGTTCCGCGTCGATTACCGCAAATAAACGCGGTCACCCTCGGCGACGCCTTCCCCATACCCCGCATCGACGACACCTTTGACAGCCTCGCCGGAGCGCGGTATTTTCCCACCCTCGATCTCGTGCCCGGGTACTGGCAGGTAGAGATGGCGGCGAGGATCGACCAAAAACCGCATTCACCACCCCGATGGGACTATTCGAGTTTCGAGTACTCCCGTTCGGACTCGCCAACGCGCCCGCGACGTTCCAGCGGCTGATGGATTTGGTGATGCGGGGCTTGCAATGGGACAGTGCCTGATTTACCCGGATGACGTGATCGTGTTCAGTAGATCTTTGTCTGAGCACTGGTCCAGGCTTCGAGAGGTGTTCCAGCGACTGCGAGCGGCTTATCTCAAGCTCAAGCCACGTAAGTGTTACATCGCACAACGCGAGGTGGGGTACCTCGGGCATCGCGTCAGCGAGGCAGGCGTGCGCACCGATCCGGAGAAGGTACGCGCCGTAGTGGAGTGGCCACGGCCAAGGAATTGACGGAGATCAGATCATTTTTGGGGCTCGCCACCTATTATCGTCGATTTGTAAAGGGATTCAGCGAGATTGCACGCCCCCTCACCCAACTCACCTCCCCTAAGCACCCCTATCAGTGGACGGGGCCTGCCAGACGGCCTTCACCACTCTCAAAGACCACCTCACCCACGCCCCCACCCTCGCTTTCCCCGATTTTACCACCGATTTTATTTTGGACACCGACGCCTGCAGCAGCGGGCTGGGCGCGGTGTTGTCACAGGTACAGGATGGGACGGAACGAGTCATCGCGTACGCCAGCCGGACCTTGAGTGGGGCCGAACTGAACTATTGCGTGACCCGCCAAGAGTTGTACGCCGTGATTTTCGCATGTAAGCAGTTCCGGCCGTATTTGTACGGCAGGAAATGTCGCGTACGCACTGACCATTATACTCTGCAGTACCTTCTTACATTCAAGGAGCCGCGGGGGCAGATGGCCCGGTGGTTGGCGCAGTTGCAGGAGTACAACCTGCAAATCGAGTATCGGGCTGGCAGGACGCATGCAAACGCGGACGCCTTGTCGAGGCGGCCCACGGTGTACGCCGAGACAAGGGCGGAGGAGGCCTGCCCGTGTTTCACGGGGGACGCTGCCGGCAGGCATTGGACCCTGAGAGGCCGCGGCCACTGACCCCCCCCCAGCGAGAGAGAGTGCAGTGTGCGCCACAGAGACCCTCACAGGTGGCACCGAGGATCCCGTCGACCGCCCGGCAAGCGCGGGACCCACGGCTCGGGACCCGATCGGACGGATCCAGGAGGACGTCGGCTGCACCTTCCCGGGCCTGAACGACGAGCAGCTGAGACAGACCCAGCAACGGGATCCGGATCTGGCGGCGGTGGAGGCGGCACTACGGGAGAAAAGAGCGCCCTACCAGGACCCTGGAGCGGTTTGTATGCCCGGTTGTGTGTGCAGAACGGAGTGGTACGGGAGTTAACCGAGGCCGGCCAGCCGGGGTGCATCTGTGTTCCTGCCCAGGTACGACCCCAGCTGCTACGGCTGGTGCATGATCACCCGCTCGGGGCCATGACGGGGAACGACGCACTCGAGAGACCGTGCGTCGCCAGTATCTCTGGCCCAAATTGGCACAAGACGTGGCGCCTGGGTACAGGGCTGCCGCGCCTGTCAGCAGTGCGGGCCGAAACCGGCACGATACCAGGTACCCTAAGGCCGTTCCGCGTCAGCCGCATGAATCAGCTGGTCGGGATCGATCTACAGGGGCCGTTCCCGCGATCCCATCGAGGCAACCGGTATATCCTAGTCGCAGTAGAGTATTTCACCCGCTACCCCGTGGCAGTGGCCATCCTTGATAAAACGGCCCTGGTGGTGGCCCGGCATTCGTGGAGCATTACGTACTTAAGCACGGGATCCCAGAACGAGTCCTCACCGACCAGGGTAGCGAGTTCGAGGCCGAGCTGTTCCAGGCACTGTGCCGAGAATTCGGAATCCAGAAGGACCGAACCACAGCGTACCACCCCAAGCGAACGGTATGGTAGAGCGCATGAATCAGACCCTAGCGGGGAAACTCAAACGTATGGCGGCCGCAAATTAACGGATTGGACGAACACCTCCCCTACGCCCTTTTCGCCTACGCCACCACCGTACACACGTCGATGGGACAAACCCCGTTTTTAATGATGTTCGGCCATGAGTCTCGTTTACCCGCAGATCTGCTATTCGGCGTTCCTTCCCCCAGCCGGAGGAGGGAAGCCGCCCCGTGGAACACCTGTTGGAGACCCTGCGAGAAGCCGAGGCCGAGCATACCCGCAAGGGGAAATCGCGCATCGGCGGCAGGAACAGGGCATCCGACCCCGCATGGAACCCCCTTATTCCTGACAGGCGCTAAGGTGTGGCTACACACCCTCGCGTTGGGCCGGGCAGGTGGGGAAACTGAAGACCTACTGGCGGGGACCCTGGACCGTGGTGCGGCAGATCTCCCCTGGACGGTACTAATTATGGCGGGGAGAGGGTCGAGAGATGGTGGTCAACGTCCGCTTAAAACCATGGAAAGCGGCCCCGGCAAGGAGAACCCGTCACCCAAAGGCCCCGAAATCCCGGGACCCGCACCCTCGTGTTGGGGCCTCGCACACTACATGGGCCCCGCCGGGCCCCGAGACGCCCCGATCCAGTCAGGAGACGGCGCGGACGACGGCCCTAAACCCTTCCGCTGGTGAGTTTGTGCCCCAGCCCACAGGTGCCGGAGGACGGGAGAGCCGCTGGAGTGGAGGAGGAGGCCGCCGCAGGAGCTACAGAGGACGGAACCACCCGCCCGAGGCCAGCCACCAGATCCGGACGGATCCCCGGACCCGCAACGTTTCCTCGTGGGCACGGCGCAAGCGAAGTGCTCCAGTTAACCCGGGACGGGGACTGGCACCTCGGGGGCTATGTGATGCCGCCGCCACGAAGCCGTTCGGCAGGCGCCCCATCCCGACCTCGCCACCACCAAGCAACGGAGCCAACCCTCGTCCCCTCACCTCACCTCACATGAACACACCCGCACGCACCCCCCCCCCCCATAGAGCTGGAAGGGAGGACACCTGATCGACCGGTTTTTATCCGAGAAACCCTTATCGGGATTAACTTCACGGTTTCCGGCGATCAGGGAATGGACGACCTCCCCGTGCTACGTTGCGCGCGGCGCTGCGACCAGCCTTAATATGGTGTGGTCGCGGCGTGGGGCATTCGGCCACCGCGGTTGAGGCGCATTTNCCCCCACACACACCCCACGGGTCGACGAGACAGGCGGAGGAGGGACGGGGCGGCATAGTTTAGGGTGCGCAGGAGCGCGGCGCCATGCATGAGAGGGAGATTAATACAGGAGCGTGTTTGGAATCGGCGCCATCACATCCGATTAGCATAACAAAAGCGCCGTGGAGGCGCCGCGGAGCCGCCGTGCGCGTGCAAGGGGACGCGAGCCATTGTTTAGAGTTTACGCCGCGCAAGCAGGAGATTGATTAGCATATGCGCCGCTCATGAGCGGAGAGCATTCGGAGTACGGGACGGAGGATAAAAGGGGCCCAAACGAGAAATCGCTCTCTTCTCTCCAGCGCCAGGCGACAGGACGCTCCCAGTCCAGCGACCCAAACGTCCGTGAGACGCATCGAGGCATGGAGTACGGGTCAACGAACGCCGTGGGCATCTAACAGGGAGTAAGAAGGTGAAGAGGATCATAGCCGATAGATAGGGAATAGGTACAGGTTTAGTGGAATAGGCCAGCCTCGTCGACTCACTGATTCAACATTAGTTACCAGGTAGCAGATAATAAATCATTAATAGCGAAGCGTGGCCTCGCGTGATCTTGGCGAGCAGTGTGAGCGGTGGGTGAGCGTGTGTACACAGTGGTTCGCCACGTGAGTGAGCGCTGCGCGGAGCTGAGCGTGCGGTGAGCGTGTGTACACAGTGGTTCGCCACGGAGTGAGCGCTGCGCGGAGCTGAGCGCTGTGGGTGAGCGTGTGTCACGTGGTTCGCCACGGGAGTGAGCGCTGCGCGAGCTGAGCGTGTNGGTGAGCGTGTGTACCNGTGGTTCGCCACGGGAGTGAGTGCGCGAGCTGCGCGTGTGGGTGANCGGGTGTAATTCACGTGGTTCGCCACGNGAGTGAGCGCTGCGCGGAGCTGAGCGTGTGGGTGCGCGGGTGTACACAGTGGTTCGCCACGGAGTAACGTGGCGGAGTGAGCGTGTGGGTGCGCGGGTGTACACAGTGGTTCGCAGGTGGGAGTGCCGCGGGGAGCTGTTACATGAGGCAGCGTCATCCACCCTCCGACCCCTGACCCCCGTTAAATAGCGTGATCCGTGGAGAGACAACGCAGCGTTTGCAGGTGAACGAGAGCGGGCGGCGAGCTATGCCTCTCACACGAGCTCGCATAGGGACGGACCAGGGAGGGGAGCCGTCGGGCGATGAGCCCAGCGACGGCAGCAGCTACTCGCAGAGCAGCGAGGGGTCGGCGCACGCAGAGCCCCTGCCATACGCCCGGAGCACGGAGGGACTTCGGGGCCAGCGACCCCGACACCACAAATAACATGTCAGCGAAGTGGCTTATCATGTGGAAATGGATGTGTGGTGTGTGCGTGCGTGTGCCAAGCGGGTGCAGGATGGTGGTCCAGTGGGGCCCATTCCTCCACAACAACACCACGTGGTGACCTCAGTACGATTACCTGCCATTGCTAACATCAGTGGCGAGAGATATTTGAACTGGTCCCAAACCTCCCCTAGGTCGACTCAGCTTTAAAACGAGTTACTGGTACTGTGCGTAAGCATCAGCATCATTGGGGAGACAGACAGCGGATGTGGTGCATGTCACATCCCTTGCATTGTGCAATATTTATATTTAAATAGGAGCTTGCTGACAACACTTTTCCTCAACAGCCTTGATCCTAGGGCCAATAACAAAACGTCGCCTATTATTTATCTTTTATTTTAAGGCCACAGTATTACCGACTGTCGCACACGTCAGCGGGGCGCGTTGGTTCTAGACGCAGATGGAAGTTTGTGCAGTCATCTGATGATGTTGAGATCAACCAGGGCTTCAATATAGCCGCGTCTGTCCAGTTCAGTGACGCGTCAACACCCTCACACCACGCCCAGAACACCTCTCGTTCATGGCTCTGGCTACTTGCCAAGTGCCTTGACAAGGTCTAGCAACCTTAACATTAATGCAACTTGAACTAAACTTGTCATCTGTAAGATGCGCCTGCCGTTCTTCCACTCCGGTGGTGGGTGTACACCCAGGACCCCATTCCAACCTAAGGTGACCTGGTCTCAACTAGCTGATGAAAGTTGCAAGCGAGAATTTCATCATCGCTTGCGGCTGGGGTTGGCATCGTCCCCACTCCTCCAGATGTCGAGCGGAAATGGGCGAGGTTTAGGACTGTGGCTCATGCAGCTGCAATGGCTGCTTTGGGTACACGGTCCAGAGTGGAGAGTTTCCCATACCTGGGCAGTGTGCTCATGACCGGCTCCGGTTTGACAGCAGAGGTCTCGCATCGGTCTAGCAGTATTATCTTTTCATCGGTTGCGTAACACTGTGTGGAAGCTACCTGGTCTGTCGCTCCGCACGAAGCTTCAGGCCTTCTTGGCCATGGTCATTCCCTCCCTTTTCCACGCTTGCGAAACGTTAGAAACATTTAGGCTGGCCTGCCTGGGTTTAACCTGCAGGCTGGATTGTGTGAGCTCAAAAATCCTTGAAAGATCTGGATAAAGTCCCATCGGTGAGCTCCTCCGGCAGGCAAGGCTGCGTTGGCTGGGTCATGTAGCCCGCATGCCCAGCCACCGCATGCCTAAACAGCTTTTGTTCGGCCGGATAGAGGGGGCTAAACGATGCGGCACGGGCTAGAGAAGAGATGGAGTGATGTGGTACAGGAGGACGTGGAGCGGAGTAGACTTGCCAAAGACTGGTACCAGCGGTGTCAAGATCGGCCTCTGTGGAGGAGGCTCGTGAAGGACGCTACTGGGCAGTTGGAGGCAGTCGCCCTCCAACAACAACGGAGGGCGGAGGAGCGACGCTCACAACAACGAGCGGAGTGCCGGGTGGCTAAAGCACAGCAAGTTGGCACAGTAGGGGCACAGGTGGTGCATCAGCCAGTCATCTCGGTCATCTCGGTCAGTCGACCCGTGGCACCTGCTAGGTCTGCCCCGTGACCTCCTGCCAGCGGGCGTTCGACACTTCACGTGGTAGCCTCAAGGTGCACACAGCCTGGCACAAGCGTCGTGGTGACGTCACCACCACTTAGTGGTGAATGGCGGTTGTTGTTGTTGGGCGTGGGACTGATCAGAGACTCGTGGGAGCGAGACTCCTGGAGCCGCGACACCCACGGGAAAGGTTACAGGCGGGAGGTCACGGGAGGTCACTGGGAGGGTCATGGGGAGTCAGGGTAGGGTCACGTGGGTCAGGCAGGGTCACGTGGGTCAGGGTGGGTCACGCGGCTGTTAGTGATGAGTAGCAGCAGTAACACACAGACAAAGGTCCCCAGGTAGCCTCTAACAGACTGTAGGGCAAGTGCTGTCAGTAGCGAGTAGCAGCAGCTATACACAGACAAAGGTCCCCCAGGTAGCCTCTAACAGACTGTAGGGCAAGTGTTGNTGGTAGCGAGCAGCAGCAGCTACACACAGACAAAGGTCCCCCAGGTAGCCTCTAACAGACTGCAGGGCAAGTGCTGTCAGTAGCGAGCCTATGCCACCCAAGGCCAAGGGGAGGGGGGAGACCACGTGGTGCCTCCCCCCACGTGCGGATCGAGGAGGAATCGTCTGCCGACGATCCGAAGTCGATCTGCGGATCGATCCGACAGCCCTCGGCGGGAACGCAAAGCGAATGTCAATGGAGAGAGAAGCTGACAGCCCCCGACTCGGCGTGGAGTCGCCGCCTCGCCCACCTCCTTCTGCACCTCCTCCTGCACCTCCTCAGTGCCCTGGCGACGACAACAACCCCACAGCGGCAGCAGCGACTACGACAACGCCCGCCGTTGAGGCCTACACCGCCTCGGAGCCTGCGGCCTCTGCCCACGCCGCGTCGCATTCGGCGGGGAGATTCAGGCGAGGGCGGCGAGGAGGAGGAGGAGGGGGGGCGGTTGGGGAAAGGAATGTGATGATGATGAAGATGATGAGGAGGATGATGATGATGATGAGGAGGAGGAAGATGAGGAGCAAGCTGAGCAAGCTGAAGAGGACTATGAGGAGGAGATCCTGCAGCTGCTGATGGCCGTGACCGCTGCACGTGCAGCAGCTCCACAAGGTTCAGCGGCAGCAGCAGGAGGAGGAGCTCCGGCTTCAGCCGGCGGCGCCGGAGATCCTGCACGGCGGGTCGTGGGCTGGGGCCGCCCGCCCACGCTCCAACCCGGCGGTGGTGGTGGTGGTGAAGATGGTGGTGGTGGTGAAGATGGTGGTGGTGGTGATGGAGATGGTGGTGGTGGTGAAGATGGTGGTGGTGGCGCAGGCGGCCCGGCTGGTGAGCATGTGCGGGACCTCCATCTTGGAGCTGCTGGGGCGCGCAGGCTGGGTAAGGGTTGTGACGCCACCGCCAACAACGCTAGCACCGCCACCAACAACACCACCACCAACAACACCACCACCATCTCCACCACCGTCTCCATCACCACCACCACCAACAACGCCACCACCGTCTCCACCACCATCTCCATATCCACCACCATCTCCACAACCACCATCTCTACCACCACCACCATCTCTACCACCACCACCATCACCACCACCATCTCCACCACCATCTCCACCACCATCACCACCACCATCTCCACCACCATCTCCACCACCATCACCACCACCATCTCCACCACCATCTCCACCACCACCATCTCCACCACCATCTCCACCACCATCTCCACCATCTCCACCACCATCTCCACCACCACCACCACCATCTCCACCACCATCTCCACCACCATCTCCACCACCATCTCCACCACCACCACCATCTCCACACCATCTCCACCACCATCACCACCACCATCACCACCACCATCACCACCACCATCTCCACCACCACCACCATCACCACCACCATCTCCACCATCACCACCACCACCATCTCCACCACCATCACCACCACCATCTCACCACCACCACCATCTCCACCACCATCTCCACCACCATCTCACCACCACCACCATCTCCACCACCATCTCCACCACCATCAGCATCTCCACCACCATCTCCACCACCACCACCTCCACCACCATCACCACCAGCATCACCACCAGCATCTCCACCACCATCTCCACCACCATCTCCACCACCATCTCCACCACCATCTCCACCACCATCACCATCTCTACCACCACCACCACCACCACCATCTCCACCAACATCACCACCACCACCATCACCACCATCTCCACCACCACCACCATCACCATCTCTACCACCACCACCACCATCTCCACCAACATCTCTACCACCACCACCATCACCACCATCTCTACCACCACCATCACCAACACCACCATCTCCACCAACGCCAAAACGCGACCAGCACAAGGACAATGCCACACGAATCAGCAGAACATTTATAGCTCCGGGCGGAGCAGCAGCAGCTGTGTGGTAATGATGATGGTGGTGATGATGATGATGATGGTGGTGATGGTGGTGATGGTGGTGGTGATGGTGGTGATGTGGTGTGATGATGATGATGGTGGTGGTGGTGATGATGGTGATGATGGTGGTGATGATGTTGGTGGTGATGATGATGATGGTGGTGGTGGTGATGATGATGGTGGTGGTGATGATGATGGTGGTGATGATGATGATGGTGGTGATGATGATGGTGGTGATGATGGTGATGGTGGTGATGGTGATAATGGTGGTGGTGGTGATGATGATGATGGTGGTGATGATGGTGGTGGTGATGATGATGGTGGTGATGGTGGTGATGATGATGATGGTGTGATGATGGTGGTGGTGATGGTGGTGGTGATGATGATGATGATGGTGGTGGTGATGGTGGTGGTGATGGTGGTGGTGATGATGGTGGTGATGATGGTGGTGTTGATGATGATGGTAATGATGATGGTGGTGGTGATGATGATGGTAATGATGATGGTGGTGATGGTGGTGATGGTGATGATGGTGGTGATGGTGGTGATGGTGATGATGGGGCTTCTCTTTTTGTTTCTCCTTCGTCCCACCACAGGAGGGCTTCCTGCAGGCGTTGGGGCCGGAGAGAGAGACAGAGACACAGAGAGAGAGAGACACAGTGAGAGACAAACAGAGACACAGTGAGAGAGACACAGAGACACAGTGAGAAACACAGACACAGTGAGAGACAAACAGAGACACAGTGAGAGAGAGACAGAGACACAGAGACACAGAGACACAGTGAGAGACACAGAGACAGAGACACAGTGAGAGACACAGAGAGAGAGACAGAGACACAGAGAGAGAGACAGAGACACAGTGAGAGACAAACAGAGACACAGTGAGAGAGACACAGAGACAGAGACACAGTGAGAAACACAGAGACACAGAGAGAGACGCACAGAGACATACAGTGAGAGAGAGACAGAGAGAGAGACACATTGAGACACAGAGAGAGACACACAGACAGAGACATACAGTGAGAGAGACACATTGAGAGACACAGTGAGAGAGAGACACATTAAAAGACAGAGAGAGAGAGAACGTCAGAGTTAGAAAAGGAAGAAAAAACCCGTACGGACAAGACGGCGCGGCCTCACCATCACCCCACCGAGACGCGCACGGAAGCTGTAGCACAGGTTTTGTTTGTATTAGATCGCGTATCAACGTTGTGTTGTTAAACCCGCCACCACCCTACACGACCATCTCCGCACACAGAAACCCACGCAGACACCCACAGACTCACCACACAGAGACCACACAGACACCCACAGACTCACCACACAGAGACCACACAGACACGCACAGACTCACCACACAGAGACCACACAGACACCCACAGACTCACCACACATAGACCACACAGCCACCCACAGACTCACCGCACAGAGACCACACAGACACCCACAGACTCACCACACAGAGACCACACAGACACCCACAGACTCACCACACAGAGACCACACAGACACCCACAGACTCACCACACAGAGACCACACAGCCACCCACAGACTCACCACACAGAGACCACACAGACACCCACAGACTCACCACACAGAGACCACACAGACACCCACAGACTCACCACACAGAGACCACACAGACACCCACAGACTCACCACACAGAGACCACACAGACACCCACAGACTCACCACACAGAGACCACACAGACACCCACAGACTCGCCACACAGACCACAGACACCCACAGACTCACCACACAGACCCACAGACACCCACAGACTCACCACACAGACACCCACAGACTCACCACACATACACCGACAGACTCACCACGCAGAGCCATAGACTCACCACACAGACTCACCACACAGAGACCCACAGACGCACCATACAGAGACCCACGCAGACACCCACAAACTCACCACACAGACACCCACAAACTCACCACACAGACACCCACACAGACACCCACATAATCACCACACAAGCCATAGACTCACCACACAGAGAGATCAGATGAATGTGTAATAAAAGACTTCGTCAGGCGCTGCTGGTGTCCTTTTTTTTTAATTAGGTTCTTTCTGCGCAGACCAGCGTCGTCTCGCGCGCGCTTCGCGCATGCTCCCTTGTCAGCTCCTCCACTCTTCCTCACACCCCGCTGGGCCTGATCAGGGACCAGCGTCTCCTCTCGCGTGCCGCGCACGCTCCTCCGTTAGCTCCTCCACTCCCGCACTCCGCACCCCGCTGGCCGACGGCGTGCTGAGGTCCTTCGGCCACGTGGCCGATGGCGCGGATCTCTCTCTCACCACCCAACGTGGCTCGGACTCTTAACGTCCCAAACTGCCCCGCTGGCTCCACCCCCGTTCACCTCGCTTCCCATTGGAGCTGAGGTGAATGGCGGCCCCTCCCACACGCCCGCCAATACCCCAGTCAGAGCCCAGCAGCGACCTCAATTACGCTCGCATTACATGACCCCCCCTGATGAAAAATCCAGCCGTCCCGGCTGCAATAGGATAAAATAATGCGAGCGACGGCATCACAATCAGGAATCACCCCAGACACAACGGAGAGCACAACGACAAACAATTAACGAAAGGGAAGGATTAGGATCCGGTACGGAACACCGGCCCATCCTCCGTGCAACAAGCAAGAAAGAATTAAGGAATTGAAGGCAATGCACAACGGTAACCGACACGCAAGAACGGCAGACGCGCATAAATCAGGAATGCGGTGTCTTAGAGCGTGTCCGTGTTGCTGGTCCATCTGCCTGGCTCAAGTCCAACTTCAGAGAGCAACTGGTAGAGCAGGAGTGACGAACGGGCGCTCCACTCCCCCTTCAAGTCCACATCCGGTTAGCACAACCGGTGACACCCAGTGTGGCAGGCGCCGAAGATCTGTGACGAGAAGGAGAACCCAACCCCCTGAGGCACAGCACCACGAAACGCACATCCGCATGTCGTACACGACAGCCACCCGGCCCCAGGGTAGTGGAGATGATCGCAATCCGCCCGACGTAAGGAGAAACCCAATAAATACACAAAAATCGACGCGATGGATGCCCCAGTATCTACATTTTGACTAAAAAATATTATTTACACGTGACAACAAAAATTTTCCTGCTCAGCCGTCCTCCCTTGAGGACCAGCACAGACATCTCACGTACACAGCATCTACCCACTGTCACGCTCAACACAGCCCCCGGCCACACACCCTCGCGTGGAGAGAGCCACGCTCCCCAGCGGCAACATTTAACTTGCCTTCGCCCGCACCGTGGTCGTCCAACCACAGCAATGTCCACTGGCCATCCACTCGGCCAATGCAATTTCGGGGACGAGACAATGGCACATCGCAACAATTCAGCCACGCTCCATCCCGTACTATCCCATCACCAATGGACACACCCAGCATCTTATAGTCTGACGCTTTACAGACAAGGGAAGGTTCATCCCTTGGCAAGGCCAGACCCCATCGACCCCCCCCCCCCCACGGGGCAATGTTCCCTAGCCAACATCTTGACGATATGGAGTCGCACTCCCCAACACGCATTCTGAACAACTTAGGCTTACAATCACCAATAGGCTGTACCCGCTGTCCAGCATGTGTCCTCACTGCCGTCCTAGCAATCACCCCGGACCCGTCGCATTCCGCTAACCTAGGCCATATTCCAATCACTTGAACCCCCACAATATCCATATCCCCGAATAGGATCTGCAGGACTACATTCAATAAAGTCATAACCCAGAGCGGAACAAGTCCGCGGCCCTTCCCGCTGGAGGACCCGCAAGGGGAATCCCCGCCCCATGCTAGCCAGGTCTCACCGTTCGCTGCAACGTAACGGAACCCCTACTCCTGAATTCCGTGAGCCTCCGGCCCACCCAGTTAAACAGTCTGCCACCGCACGACGGAACCCCAACTTCCCGAGCCATATGAGCACACGGCCCATTAGTTTGAGACATACCACGGAGTGTCTCGCCTCCGGGCTGTCAGGTCAGCCCTCGGCCATAGCCCGATGTGACCACAACTCGTGCATCACCCACTCAACAAAGGCAGGCGTATACTGGTGAAATATTTTCCCCAGATTAGAACCCAGCCAGCATCTCAGTCCCAAAATGCTGGTGCAATGACACGCCCCCCCTTAGTCAGACACGGGCCACTATGCTCCTGTTACCCCGATGGGCGCCAACACGCCAGCATTGCGCACAACACGCGATGCACGCACACAGGTTAGAGCGCAACACGAGAGTCAAGGGATGAGATCCATAACCGCATCCCCGTGGCTCGACGTGTATATTCAAAATGGCGGCGGCACGCACAAAACGCCCCACCGAGGTTTCCCGCGCTCAAAATGGCGGCTGTACGCACGCCCCTGCGTGCTCAAAATGGCGGCGGTACGCACGCTCCCGCGTGCTCAAAATGGCGGCGGTACGCATGCCCCTGCGTGATCAAAATGGCGGCGGTACGCACGCTCCCGCGTGCTCAAAATGGCGGCGGTACGCATGCCCCTGCGTGCTCAAAATGGCGGCGGTACGCACGCTCCCGCGTGCTCAAAATGGCGGCGGTACGCAGGCCCCCGCGTGATCAAAATGGCGGCGGTACGCACGCCCCTGCGTGCTCAAAATGGCGGCGGTACGCACGCCCCCGCGGGCTCAAAATGGCGGCGGTACGCACGCCCCTGCGTGCTCAAAATGGCGGCCCAGCGTGCGACCAATTCGGCAGTTTTTCCCGTGCGTGCACTCCAGCTGCCCCTTGCTGGGGGTCACAACACACATCCCCTGTCACGTTTTAACAACCCCCCAACGATACGATGCATCGCCGCAGCTCGCTGCGCACAGCAGTCGTATCGGGGAAATTTTTAACCCATAGTTGACCAAGACACATTGCTCATACACACCAACTCGCAATTCAACCCCTGGCCGCATGCAATCAACGGAAAGAGCGACGCCACTTGGCGGCAATTTACGGCCCCATCACCCTTGACGGCAGAGCCACCAACAACGCCCTCATCCCTCAACACTCGCAATTTCCTATGAACACACATGCAATCTCGCGTGCACGAACACCCATACAGCCAAAATTTAGGGTCCCCAACGAATTGACCAATTTCCGAACAGGTACGCACAACTAATAACAATCCCGAACCCAATGGTCAGAACAATGCACCACAATCCGCATCCGTACAGAAAGACAGTCTATACAGTACGTGCAGTCAGCATATCGCGATTACAAGCAGCAAAGTTCCACACAGTTTCGTACATTATGCACAATCGCGAGCAGAGCTGCAGGCAGACAACACACCGTCAACCCTGTGGTACCTTGCAGCAAAAAAAATCATCAAAATAACCACGTCGCACACGGCAACCCACGGGATGGTAACGGGCTCGGGACACTCGATGCAACCGAATTAATAATTAATTTCGCCATCAAGATAACATGCCCATGCCGCAACGCATAAACACTATTTGACACAGAGCAACCACAAGCAAACAGCGCGTCCATCCTCACACACATACACACAGCCCGAACCGTACACGCCAGGAGACCGAATCCTTACCCTCAGGCTCCTCCAGGAAGATGTGGAACTGAGTGAACTTGCCGGTGACTGGTACCAGCAGTGTCAAGATCGGCCTCTGTGGAGGAGGCTCGTGAAGGATGCTACTGGTCATTTGGAGGCAGTCGCCCTCCAACAACAACGGAGGGCGGAGATGCGACGCTCACAACAACGAGCGAGCGCCGGGTGGCTAAAGCACTGCAAGTTGGCACAGTAGGGGGCAAAGGTGGTGCATCAGCCAGTCGTCTCAGTCAGTCGACCTGTGGCATCTGGGTCTGCCCCGTGACCTCCGGACAGCGGGCGTTCGACACTTCACGTGGCCTCAAGGTGCATATAGCCTGGCACAAGCGTGGTGACGTCACCGCCACTTAGTGGAAAATGGCGGTTGTTGTTGTGTTCGCGGGCTTGCAAAGGATTTGGCTCTCCAACGGTGGGGTTTACGCAAAATAAAAATAGCCAGGTATCACGCCGTAAGCCCCACTGTCAACAAGCACTATTCCTTTTTCACAACCTTCAACTTTTTATTAGTTGAATTAGCCATTTTGTGTAGTTTTGTTTAATGATTCATTAAATGGTGCGCTATCGACCGTACCAACTCACACACGTTCGGTGGGGTGGAAGGGGCCATTTTTCTGTCATTTCGACACTGCGTGAGGTAACACACGAAATCACAGCTCACTTCAAGCATCTATCCATCTCTTTTCTCTCATTTCTATTACTCTTTTTTCATAATACAGCGTACACATTAACCAATGTTTTACGACAGTATACATATTTACACAATATAACACGCTTTTTCCCCTGCCTACAGCTATAACATTTAATGTCCTTAGACAACAAAGTCCAGCCAATATGTCTTTTTGCCCACAAACTTTCCTGTCGTGAGCAGGACTCTACGTCACAAACTATTATTACTTTAACATTTATTTTTAAATCCTTTATATTAAGTTCACTTGCTTGCGCGCTTACGACCGTGCAAATCTTTCGGTCGTTTTTATACCCACTTCCCGTGATCCAATCGAGCTGACATTTTCCACACAGACTCGTCGTGCGTGACAATTAATTTTCGCATATAAAGGATTTATAGTGAAAAACTTTGTTTTTACGGGTTAATTTTTTGACTTTCAAGATGTTCCATTACTATTGGTTACATGTGTAGTGGGTCCAAGACAAGGCGGGACGGTTCGCTAGACGCTGGAGGCAACACGTTTATTCAACGAGGGAACTATAACACAGAGGGGTAACGGCCCCTCACACCCGATAACCTGAGGCAGTCCCTCCAGACTAACGTGTCCTTACTCTGGTTATAGCACTAACCCTACACTGGTTATGTCTGAACCCGACCCTAGCCAGTGGCGAATGGCGGTTGTTGTTGGGCTCTTCGCTTCAGGGTCTTCAGGGTAGCTCTTGAGTCTTCAGATCTTCAGGTGGATGAAGACTGCCGAACCCGTTCAGGGTTCCGGCTTTTATACCCATTCCAGGGTCTCTCCGCCCCTAGCCAAGCCTGACTTCTGTAACTCTCTAGAGGGCCCAGGAACATCCCCCAGTCCCCTCTTGGGGTCTGGGGGCCCTATTGGCCCAACGGCCCTGTTCGTCCCACCTGGTCTGTATACCACACCCTGTTGACGCATGTCCGCTATTACAGGTAAGCTCCATGATCATACGCATACAGCCCAACAATGACGCTACATCATCCCCCCCCGCCCCCTTGTAGCATCCAGCCGTCTGCTACATTCACAGGAAGCCCTAGACACATGCACGAATATGCTCAAGATGTCATGTCATATGTTCGAGCGTATGGATGTCCCGACGTATTTATTACCTTTACATGTGTAATGCGAGCGTAAATGGGGTTGTTGCTGGGCTCTGGTCCAATCACGCGGCCCGGGGCATTGGGGGCGGAGCCTGGTCTGCGGGGCGTGTGGGAGGGGCCACCGTTCACCTCGGCTCCAATGGAGGAGGCGAGGTGAATGGGGGCGGAGTCAGCAGGGTAGTATGGGAAGGCCGGATCTGACGATCCGGGAGGGGGGAGTCAGGGTCACGTGGGGGGAATGGATATAAGTGGGAGCCCGGAAGAGATTGGGGCAGTCGGGGAAGTTAAGAGTCTGAGTCACGCTGGGTGGTGAGAGGGATCCGCGCCATCGGCCACGTGGCCGAAGGACCTCAGCACGCCGTTGGCCAGCGGTGTGCGGAGTGCGGGAGTAGAGGCGCTAACGGAGGAGCGTGCGTGGCACGCGAGAGGGAGTGTGCGTGGGGCGCGCGCGAGACGACGCTGGTCCGAGGAGGAGAACAACAGTGCCTGACGGAGTCTTTTATTACACATGTAATCCAGCTTGGCCTGAGATAAAAAAAATGACTTTTATTCGGTCAGACACCCAGCCATCGACATGACTTAATAACCAGTGTTCAGACAAAAGACAATGCAATTAATCGAGATCACGACTAAGAGTCGTGTTTTTGGAGAAACAAGATGCTGGATAAATTTTTATTTAAAGCTTTCGTGACTGCAGGGATTCATATTATTGGTTCTTTCAGTAAAGTCACGTAGAAGGGAAATAATCAAATAATATAAATATTAAACAATAAAAATTCTCACGACCTTTCGACTGCAACACAAGCAATCATCATCAGGTGTGAAATCCACAGCAAGAAAGTTTGAAAAAAGTGGCGGTTTTTCTGCCACTTTTGGCGTTTTTTCTGCCACTTTTTTCAAACTTTCTTGATGTGGATTTCACACCTGATGATGATTGCTTGTGTTGCAGTCGAAACGTCATGATAATTTGTATTGTTTTATATTTATATCATTTTATTTCCCTTCTACGTGACTTTACCGAAATAACCAACAATAAGATGCTGGATGTACTCAATTGAGTGGCAGAAACGAGGACTCCCACATGCTTGTATTCTAACCTGGCTGAAAAAAAAATGCATCCAATCCAAATCGATGTTTTATCTGCTGAGTTTTCAAATCCAGAGGAAGACCCAAATCTGCTTGCAGCAGTGACCGCAAACATGATTCATGGGCCATGTGGAAACCTTAATGTCAATGCAGCATGTACGAAGGTCAGAAAGTGCAGCAAGAAATATCCGAGGCAATTGATTAAAGACACACAAACTGGAGACGATGGATATCTCACTGTAGAAGGCGAGCTCCGGCAGATGGTGGATACGAAGCAAGACTGAAGATTAGAGGCAACACGGATATCGAAGTGAGCAGGTGGGTTGTTCCATAGTCTCCCCTTCTTTCTAAAATGTTTCAGGCGCACATTAATGTGAAATACTGTAACTCGGTGAAATCCATCAAATACATTTGCAAGTATGTCAACAAGGGAAGCGACATGGCTGTTTTTGGACTCGCTAGTGAAAACAGCCGTGACGAGGTTTCTCGGTACCAGTTGGGAAGGTGCATCAGTAGTAATGAAGCAGTTTGGCAGATTTTCAGTTTTCCTAATCACGACCGCCACCCCACCGTTGTCCACCTCACTGTTCATTTAGAGAACGGCCAGAGAGCCGACTTCTCAACTGACGACGCCCGGTTAGTTGCCGCTGAACCACCAAACACAAATCCTTTGACAGCCTTCTTTCAATTGTGTCTACAAGACCCATCTGCGAGCACATTGCTGTATCCTGAGATTCCCCGATATTACACTTGGAATTCGTCAAGCAAAGTCTTCTGCAAAAATGGAGTACCAGTTCCAGGACAGGATGCGTTTGCAAGCGAAGCCTTGGGACACGTCTACACAGTTCACCCAAACAACGGTGAATGTTTCTTGTCTCAGAATGCCACTTCACACAGTTCGAGGAGCAACTTCTTTCGCAGCTCTAAAAACTGTAAACGGTAAAGTATGTCAAGGCGCTCTTCCCCCTCCAACCCGGCAGCTTAAATAGACGCTCCAAGCCTGGTGGTGTTTCATTCAGACGCTGTCTTCCCGACAGACCTGTTCTTCACCTGAGGACGGCTGCTTGCGTTGTGGCCGAAACGTCGTGACAATTATTGAATTCCGTTTTATTTTTATTATTTTATTTCCCTTCTACGTGATGACTTTACCGAAAGAACCAAGAAGATGAATCCCTGCAGTCACGAAAGCTTTAAATCGAAAAGTATGTCAGACTTATAGAGAAGCTTGCCAAAAGCTTAGTTTAATAGATGATCACAACTGGGATACTACATTATCAGAAACAGCGTTAACATCTTTTCCAGAGCAAATAAGAAGCCTTTTCGCCATCTTACTGACGACCTGCAACCCATCCAACCCGAGCAGCCTGTGGAAGAACTGTCGAGGAACCGTGGGTGATGATATAGTCGCCAAAGCCTGCAGAGACAACACAAAGCTTCATTTGAAATTTTGCCCGGAGGTTTTTAACGAGGTGCTGATATTGTTGGAAGATAAATGTCTAGCCATCAATAACAAGACACTGCTTCTGTTAGGCGTACAACCTCCAGAGCGGAATGAGCGTGATCTACTTAATACAGACCTTACGAGAGAGAAAAACTACAACGTTGAAGAGCTACGAAGATACGTAGAATCAAGAAAACCGCTGTTAATCGACGACCAAGGAAAAACATGACATCATGGACCACATCAGAAGGGGACAAGGTGGAATAATTGTTCTCGATGCTCCAGGAGGAAGAGGAAAAACACTTCTGACAAACTGACTCCTTGCTGAAATCCGAATGCAGAACGATTTGGCACTTGCAATCGCATCACCTGGCATTGCATCTGTAATGAGAGAGCACCGTCTAGGGACGACGAGGGCTAATTGATTCTAGATTTGAAGCTTTCGTGACTGCAAGGATTCATGTTCTTAGGTTTTTTCTGTATATAAAAAATTTTAAATTAATAAAAGTAAACTAAAAATAAAATAAAAATTACCTATAAACTTATAGGTGATTTTTATTTTATTTTTCCTCCGCCCTCCTGTGAAAGTAAAATAAAAAATAAAATAAAAATCACCTATAAGTTTATAGGTGATTTTTATTTTATTTAGAATTTTTTACCTACGTGACTTTACCGAAAAAACCTAAGAACACGAGGGCTAATTGCACAGTCACTGCGGGGTCACTAATATCCAATGAGAAGGAAGGGCTCCATCTGGGCCAAAGGTAACGGGCGGAGCTCGTGGCTGCTGTGTGCGGGAACCATCCGGAAGGTTCCACGAGGAGGCGTGGCTCGAGGCGGAGCTTAGCGATGTGAGGAGAGGCGGCGAGAGGACGCCACGACATCTACAATCTGAGCACCGTGACGTGTCGCCAGTAACTACAACCAGCTTCATCAGGCGACAGCCAGATTTGTGGAGAAGTCTTGGATTGTGTGAGGAGCTCACAAATCCTTGAAAGATCTGGACAAAGTCCCATCGGTGAGCGAGTGAGCCACTCCCAACGCTCTCACCCCTGGAGTCTCCTCACCCTCCTCACCAGCCTACACCTCACCACCCAGCCCCTCCTCACCACCCTACACCTCATCTCTTCCTCCTCACCCTCGCCCTGCGCTTCCTCTCCAGCTGGCGTATCTCAGCCATGATGGCGTCTATCTGCTTCAGAATTCGGCTCTCCTCCTCCGCCCTCTTGTCACCCTCCTCCTCACCCTCCTCCTCCTCCTCCGCCTCTTCGCCCGACTTGCAGTCGCCGCCATCGGCTGCACTGCGTGATCTATGTAGTCTCCTCCTCCTCCTCGTCCTCCTATTCCTCTTCCTCTTCCTCATCTCCCTCTCCTCCTCCTCCTCCTCTTCGTTGTCCGCCTCCTCCTCCTCGTCTCCCGCTCTGTCGACGCTCGGCTGGAGGCGGCTGGCACGGAACTTCAGCACCAGCCTGCGCACGCCCCCGTAGCCCCCACCTCCTCGTCGTCGTCGTCGTCCCTCCGCTCCTTCGCCTCGTCACCCTCCACCACCACCACCTCCTCCTCCTCGTCATCGTCCCTCCGCTCCTTCGCCTCGTCACCCTCCACCACCACCTCCTCCGGCGACACGGCAGTAGCCGTTGTTGACGTTGACCACGTGTCCTCCGACAACGACAAACAGCCGGACAGCGGCGATGACGACGCTCTCTGCCGCTGATATTGTTGCTGCAGTCGTCGTTGCCGTCGACGTGTCGTCAGGGCACCACGACGAGCCCGGCGCTTCTCGCTGGGTGCTGGCGGCTCGTCCAGCAGCGAGGACAAGTGCAATGCCGCCTCACGCAGGGCCCGGCGCTGCTTGTCTGTGAGCGGCGGCGCCGCCGGCATCGGAGGAGACGGAGGAGACGGAGGAGAGCGGCAGGTAGAGGAGCCCGGAGCGGGATCGGGATTCGGTTCCGCCGGGCAATCCGCCACCGCCACCGCCTCCTGCCGCTTCCTTAGCGGCGAGCGCTCGGCCAAAACCTCCTCCTCCTCTTCCATCACCTCGTCCACCTCTTCCTGTCCTCCTCTCGCTCCGCCTCCTCCACCCCTTCCGCTCCCCCTCCTGCCCTGGCCCCGCCACCAAAAGCTGATCTGTCTCTCCCATTCCGCACGCGGTCGAACAGCGGCCTCCCTGCGTCTCTCTGCCTCCTCCACCTCCTCCACCTCATCCACCGCCTCCTCCACCGCCTTCTCCACCACCTCCTCCATCACCTCCTCCACCGCCTTCTCCACCACCTTCTCCACCGCCTCCTCCACCACCTCCTCCACCACCTCCTCCACCGCCTTGTCCACCACCTCCTCCACCGCCTTGTTCACCACCTCCTCCACCGCCTCCTCCACCGCCTTGTCTACCACCTCCTCCACCGCCTCCTCCACCGCCTCCACCTCCTCCTCTTCCACCCCTCCTCCACCCCTCCTCCACCCCCTCCACCACCTCCTCGCCCGCTGGCCCCGACTCTCCGCCACCGTCTCCGCGCTCCGGGGCGATTCCCAGCGGAGTCTCCCGGTGGCGCCCCCCCTCGGGAGCCGCCGGGAACGTCACGGGGCGACGACGACGACGCCGACGACTGCGGGGGGGCGGGGGGTGGGGGGGCGGGGAGGGGCCCCGGCGTGGGCCCGGGCCCCGCGGCGTCACCGCCAGTGGCGCCGTCGACGGGGCGGGCGACCTTGAAGGGCGCCGCGTGAGACTCGTCGTCCGTGTAGCGCTTGGGCGCTACGCGGACGAGACGGGAGGAGCGAGTCCTCTCGGAGGGGGCGGTGGCGGCCGTGGCCGGGGTCAGGGCTGGGGAGGCCATCCGGGGAGCCGCTGGAGGGGGGGGGGAGGACGTGGGGTCAGATTCCAGCATTCAGCACACAAACATCCTATCTCCCGTGGTAGTAGTGGTGGTGATATTGGTGGTAGTGGTGATGGTAGTGGGAGTGTTGTTTTTCAGCCCTTGAATCTGGTGCAACCGCAACAAACAAAAGACAAAAACATGAACAAGAAAACATCTTAAAGTGAATATGTGACTGAGTGCAAACAGAAAATCCAGGAAAAAACAGCACAATATTTCAGAAAAAGCACTGTACACCAACGCTGTGTGCAAAAATCCCAGTGGGATGCAAGTCAAACAACAACAACCACCACTAGACAACTTAGATTAAGGCCATCAGTTTAACTCCGTACTACAACAAACATGGCCAAACAAATACACTTTTCGAAATCACCAAAATAAAGCCATAAAAGCAATGTAACAGTGATCTGTGACCGAATTTTCACAATAAACGACGTAAACATGTGCCTCCAAACCCTGCAGCCATAGGTGGCTGCGTGAGTCACTCACAACAGCAGGATCATCATCAGGAGTATCAAATTGTTGGTAGTGATGGTAGTGGTGGTAGTAGTGGTGGTGGTAATGGTGGAAGTGGTGGTGGTAGAAGTGGTGGTGTAATGGTGGTGGTAGTGGAGGGAGTAGTGGTGGTAATGGTGGTGGTGTCCGGCAAAACAACCCCCTACTATCACCCAGCTTAATAACCAGGCTACAGTCTACATTATAGACTGTCAGTACACTCACCCAGCTTAATAACCAGGCTGCAGTCTACATTATAGACTGCCAGTACACTCAGCTTAATAATGTAGACTGTAGCCTGGTTATTAAGCTGGGTGAGTGTACTGGCAGTCTATAATGTAGACTGTAGCCTGGTTATTAAGCTGGGTGAGTGTACTGGCAGTCTATAATGTAGACTGTAGACTGGTCATTAAGCTGATGTACTGGCAGTCTATAATGTAGACTCTACACTACAGTCTACATTATAGACTGTCAGTACACTCACCCAGCTTAAGAACCAGGCTACAGTCGACATTCGAGATTTAAAGCTTTTTTAATACTTTTATTCACTTTATTTTCTTTCCACGTAACTTTACCGAAAGAACCAACGAATATTTTATTCCTGCAATCACGAGAGTTTTAAGTCAAAATGACACAATCGGTATTTTATCCCAGCCACTAACTTATCTTCACCATCATCATCCAGATAATGATCTTCATCAGAAATTCCCCATCATTGTCTTCCACTTCTTGCTGTTGCATTGCTTTCATGGCTTTATATTGGTGATTTCGAAAAGTTTTTTGGTTTGGCCATGTTTGTTTGTTGATGTACAGAATTAGACTGATGGCCTTAATCTAAGTTGTCTTGTGGTTGTTGTTGTTGTTTGACTTGCATCCCACTGGGGTTTTTGCACACAGCGTTGGTGTACGGTGTTTTTTTCTGCAATATTTTGCTGTTTTTTCTTGGATTTTCTGTTTGCACTCAGTCACATATCACTTTAAGATGTTTCTTGTTCATGTTTTTGTTTCTTGTTTGTTGCGGTTGCACCCGATTCAAGAGCCGAATGGCTCACAGGGCTATACCTAATACATGAACTTAAATGAACTTGAACTTGCCCGCAATTCCTCTCTTGTTGCGGGTCTCGGATCGATAATTTGCAGCGTGCTCTGTAGATTTGACCCCTACGCGAGGTCACAGAAGGAAACGCATAGAAGGTGCAATTCTACAAAGCACAGATGCAATTTTATTCCAGCCACGATGTCCATTTTAAGCATTAAAGTACTCGCTGAAAAAGAAAACAGTCATCTCAACGAATACTGGCACATCTCATGCCCCTCATGAGGTAAACTATTCACAAATTCAAGCGTTTGTATTTTGTCAATGGAATGACCATAGACTCAGCACTGCACCATAGACTCAACACGCCCCCATAGACTCAACACTGCACAGACTCACACTGCCCCCATAGACTCAACACTGCACCATAGACTCAACACTGCACATAGACTCAACACTGCCCCCATAGACTCAACACTGCACCATAGACTCAACACTGCACATAGACTCAACACTGCACCATAGACTCAACACTGCCCATAGACTCAACACTGCACATAGACTCAACACTGCCCCATAGACTCAACACTGCACCATAGACTCAACACTGCACCATAGACTCAACACTGCACATAGACTCAACACTGCACCATATACTCAGCACTGCCCATAGACTCAACACTGCACATAGACTCAACACTACCCATAGACTCAACACTGCCCATAGACTCACACTGCACCATAGACTCAACACTGCACCATAGACTCAGCACTGCACCATAGACTCAACACTGCACCATAGACTCAACACTGCACCATAGACTCAACACTGCACCATAGACTCAACACTGCACCACAGACTCAACACTGCACCACAGACTCAACACTGCACCACAGACTCAACACTGCACATAGACTCAACACTACCCATAGACTCAACACTGCCCATAGACTCAACACTGCCCATAGACTCAGCACTGCCATAGACTCAACACTGCACCATAGACTCAGCACTGCACCATAGACTCAGCACTGCACCATAGACTCAACACTGCACCATAGACTCAGCACTGACCATAGACTCACACTGCCACCATAGACTCAGCACTGCACCATAGACTCAGCACTGCACCATAGACTCAGCACTGCACCATAGACTCAACACTGCACCACAGACTCAACACTGCACCATAGATCAACACTGCCCATAGACTCAGCACTGCACCATAGACTCAACACTGCACCATAGACTCAACACTGCACCATAGACTCAACACTGCCCATAGACTCAGCACTGAGACTCAACACTACACCATAGACTCAGCACTGCCCATAGACTCAACACTACACCATAGACTCAACACTGCACCTGGAAACCATCTGCAAATCACGGGCTGGACATTGGAGGACATTGCTTACCTCGTGTTTTCCCTCACGAGAGGCGATCTCGTGCCCCTTGGGGGTCGTCATCGTCGTTAATTTCGACACCGAAATTTAAACAAAAACATCAAAAATCGCCCTCACCACTCTCAAGATGGCGGCTGGCACCACGTGGGTAGGGGAACCTAATCTGATTGGCTCCGAGGCGGAGCGGGGAGGGGCGTCACGTGGGTAGGGGAACCTAATCTGATTGGCTCCGAGGCGGAGCGGGGAGGGGCGTCACGTGGGTAGGGGGAACCTAGGCTGACTGGCTCGAGGCGGAGCGGGGAGGGGCGTCACGTGGGTAGGGGAACCTAATCTGATTGGCTCCGAGGCGGAGCGGGGAGGGGCGTCACGTGGGTAGGGGAACCTAATCTGATTGGCTCCGAGGCGGAGCGGGGGGCGTCACGTGGGTAGGGGAACCTAATCTGATTGGCTCCGAGGCGAGCGGGAGGGGGCGTCACGTGGGTAGGGGGAACCTAATCTGATTGGCTCCGAGGCGGAGCGGGGAGGGGCGTCACGTGGGTAGGGGGAACCTAATCTGATTGGCTCCGAGGCGGAGCGGGGAGGGGCGTCACGTGGGTAGGGGGAACCTAATCTGATTGGCTCCGAGGCGGAGCGGGGAGGGCGTCACGTGGGTAGGGGGAACCTAATCTGATTGGCTCAAAGGCGGAGCGGGGAGGGGCGAGAAGGAGGAGCCAAATAAAATTAGCGGGAAAACAAATCCCGCATCACGTGGGTAAGAAGGACCTAACCTGATTGGCTGTAAGGCGTTGGCTTTGACCAATCAGAGAGCTCCAATCACTGCAGAAGGTCTGTGTATGTATCTGTGTGTCTGTGTGTGTGTCTGTGTGTGTATCTGTGTGTGTGTGTGTGTCTGTGTGTGTGTGTATCTGTGTGTGTCTGTGTGTGTATCTGTGTTGTGTCTGTGTGTGTATCTGTGTGTGTGTCTGTGTGTGTATCTGTGTGTGTCTGTGTGTGTATCTGTGTGTATCTGTGTATGTGTGTGTATCTGTGTCTGTGTGTATCTGTGTGTATCTGTGTGTGTATCTGTGTGTGTGTCTGTGTGTATCTGTGTGTGTGTATCTGTGTATGTCTGTGTGTGTATCTGTGTGTGTGTCTGTGTGTGTATCTGTGTGTATGTCTGTGTGTGTATCTGTGTGTGTGTCTGTGTATGTCTGTGTGTGTGTATATCTGTGTGTGTATCTGTGTGTGTGTCTGTGTGTGTATCTGTGTGTGTGTCTGTGTGTGTATCTGTGTGTGTCTCTGTGTGTGTATGTGTCTCTCTGTGTGTGTGTATCTGTGTGTGTATCTGTGTATGTGTCTGTGTGTGTATCTGTGTGTGTGTCTGTGTGTGTATCTGTGTGTGTGTGTGTGTGTATCTGTGTGTGTGTGTATCTGTGTGTGTGTGTATCTGTGTGTGTGTCTGTGTATGTCTGTGTGTGTATCTGTGTGTGTGTCTGTGTGTTTATCTGTGTGTGTATCTGTGTATGTCTGTGTGTATCTGTGTATGTGTCTGTGTATGTCTGTGTGTGTGTGTATCTGCGTGTGTATCTGTGTGTATGTCTGTGTGTGTATCTGTGTGTGTGTCTGTGTGTGTATCTGTGTGTGTGTATCTGTGTATGTCTGTGTGTGTATCTGTGTGTGTGTCTGTGTGTGTATCTGTGTGTATGTCTGTGTGTGTATCTGTGTGTGTCTGTGTATGTCTGTGTGTGTGTATATCTGTGTGTGTATCTGTGTGTGTGTCTGTGTGTGTATCTGTGTGTGTGTCTGTGTGTGTATCTGTGTGTGTCTCTGTGTGTGTATGTGTCTCTCTGTGTGTGTGTATCTGTGTGTGTATCTGTGTATGTGTCTGTGTGTGTATCTGTGTGNGTGTCTGTGTGTGTATCTGTGTGTGTGTGTCTGTGTGNATGTGTGTGTATCTGTGTGTGTGTGTATCTGTGTGTGTGTCTGTGTATGTCTGTGTGTGTATCTGTGTGTGTGTCTGTGTGTTTATCTGTGTGTGTATCTGTGTATGTCTGTGTGTATCTGTGTATGTGTCTGTGTATGTCTGTGTGTGTGTGTATCTGCGTGTGTATCTGTGTGTGTGTCTGTGTGTGTATCTGTGTGTGTATCTGTGTGTGTGTGTGTCTGTGTGTGTATCTGTGTGTATGTCTGTGTGTCTCTGTGTGTCTCTCTGTGTGTGTGTATCTGTGTATGTGTATCTGTGTACGTGTGTCTGTGTGTGTGTGTCTCTGTGTGTCTCTGTGTGTGTGTGTCTGAGTGAGTTTCTGAACAACACCACCACCAACTTCACCACAACCACCACGTCGGCAATATGTCACCGTGCGCATTCCGCACTGCTACACTTAGAGGGGCGACCAGGACGCTCATTAAACCGGGGAGGGGGGGTCATTGCTGGTAAATGGAGAAGTCTGTCCTCCTATGGCGCGTGTGTTCACACCGCGAATCGGATACAACGCGGCGATTCGCGTATTAGGGAACACACTTTTTTGACGACGCGAATCGAACACAACGCGGCTTTTGGCGAACAGAACGACGTCGGGATTCGCGGTTCTACGGCTGCCGCCTCGGTGTAGTGGGATGCTGCTGGATGCTTCTAGAACTGTAGAGAGAGTAGACAGTGTAGAGAGAGTAGTGTAGAGTAGGGAGAGTACAGTAGAGAGAGTATATAGTGTAGAGAGAGTGTAGAGTAGCGAGCGGTGTGTGTGGTGCAGAGTGTGCAGAGTGGTGCGGATACTGTCGCGAGTACAGTAGAGCGAGTACAGTGCGCGTGGTCTCCGCCTCCCTCGCGCCAAGGGGTCGCGGCGAATCGCGCCCACGCCAAGGGGTCGCGGCGAATCGCGCCCCGCGCCAAGGGTCGCGGCGAATCGCGCCCCACGCGCAGCCCCCAAGAGGAGGCAGCGAGCCGCGGGTGCCGAGGGGTCCCCTCCCTG
>WFAB01002057.1:0-62596 GCA_018977245.1 Lethenteron camtschaticum
CCGCCAGCAGCAACAGCACTGGAGGCGATTCCGATAAATCACAAAGTCACCAGCAACACAAAGAATCGCTATAAATCCACTCGCTGTGGCGCTAAATGCACCGCGCACATCACGAAATAAAAGTCACGTGGTGGGGTGGTGGTCATCGCGCACGCCACGGTGACGAGCGAGCGCTTCAGAAGGTGAACACCACGAGGTGCCGTCCACGCTGCACAGAGGGGCTCGTCCGGCCCCCAGCGTTCGAAGAAGACGTGCACATCACCGACATGTGTGTGGTACATGGCGTGCTCCAGCCGGAGCCGCGCCTTGAGCAGCCCCTGAACACTGGAAGCACAGAGCAGCCGTCAGTGTCACCTTGCAGCATAAAAATATAAAAAAAAATCCCGACGTTTCGATCGCAACACAAGCTGCTGCTTCTCTCTCTCTCTCTTCTCACCTGAAGACGATCGCTTGTGTTGCGATCGAAATGTCGTGATATTTTTTAATATTTTTATATCTACGTGGCTTTACCGATAGACCCATGGAATTCGTATGCCTGCAGGCACGAAAGCTTTAAGTCACAGATTTATCTACGAATGGTTGGGTTATTCACAGTTTTTTTATCAATCAATCATCCATCCATAATGTTGATCTTGAAGGTTTCGTGACTGCAGGAATCCATACTCTTTGGTTCTTTCGGTAAAGTCGCGTGGTAGAAACATAAAATAAAAAAATCACGACGTTTCGGGCGTAACACAAGCGCCAAACGTCGTGATTTATTTTAATTTATTTTCACCTACGTGACTTTACCGACAGAACCAAATAGCATACATCATGTGTGTGTAGTGGCCTTGCATGACGACAGACGGTTCAACTTGAGGCAACACGCATTTGTTATTCTCAACTCAACAGCTCACACTCGAAGAGGTAAGGGGCCTCTTCACCCGTTCGACCGAGGGAAGTGATTCCCCAGTGAACGCCCAAGTTAACTCTCCTACTTCCCTCCATCCTACGATCTTCCTCTCAAGGAGACGAACTGACCTGGGCCAGCTTCGGCACAGGTGTAGAGAAGCTCCCACGGACGCACTCGGAGACAGAGGTAAGTCCAGGGCTTTCGCCAGGGCTTATCAAAGCTTTTACACCATTGGAACCTCATTTGCCAGTAAAAAAATATGATAATTGTTTTACCCTTCTATCTGGCAACAAAACTGACACCTTTTTTAAAATCCTTTATATTAAGTTCACTTGCTGCTTGCTTAGGACCGTGCAAATCTTTCGGTCGTTTTTTAACCCACTTCCCGTGATCCAATCGAGCTGACATTTGCCACACAGACTCGTTGTGCGTGACAATTAATGTTCGTGAAAAAAATATTCAAAAATTTACACTTTTTAGGACAAAAATATTATATTTAATTACCAATTGCTTAATGGTGCAATGCAATCATCTGACCCATAGGTTGCCGCTATCTCAAGCCAGAGGACGAGAGGACTCTAGCCGCCACGCATATAAAGGATTATAGTGAAAAACTTAGTTTTTACGGGTTATACTTGTTACAAGGAGTCATGTTTACATAGACCACAATACCTGTGCGCTTTTGGCGTCATCTGGTCCAACCCATGTGAGACTAGGCTCTAAGGAAAGCTGTCTCGGGTGTGGACAATCAACTTCAAGGACAGTGCACACATTATCAGAATTATGTTTTTTGTTTGCATTTTGACTGCAGGTATTGTGGTCTATGTAAACATGACTCCTTGTAAAAAAGGTGTCAGTTTTGTTGCCAGATAGAAGGGTAAAAAACCAATTATCTTATTAAAGCTTATCAATATTAAACAGCAGGGTAACAACTCCCAGGGGGTAGGGGTCCTACTCTGAGTCCGGGTCCCTGCCGGCTAGCTCTGGTCTCTCTCTCGTGTCGGATCGGGACTCTGCCGACTCCACGGAGCGGAGAGAGAAGCACCTCTACGGCTACTACCACCGGCTTCTCCCCAGACTCACTATTCGATCCCTCTCTCTACCCACTGGCTCCCTCTTCACCCTGCTTACTCTACCCGTTCCCACAGTGACCCCGCTTACATTTCGATTTAAAGCTTTCGTGACTGCAGGGATTCATCTCTTGGTTCTTTCGGTAAAGTCACGTAGAATGGAAATAATGAAATAATAATAATAAAACATAATAAAATAATTCTCACGACGTTTCGGCTACAACGCAAGCAGCCGTCCTCAGGTGAAGAACAGGTCTGTCGGAAAGACAGCGTCTGAATGAAGAATAGGTCTGTCGGAAAGACAGCGTCTGAATGAACATTGAATGAACATTCAGATGCTGTCTTTCCGACAGCCCTGTTCTTCACGTGACAGACCTGTTCTTCACCTGAGGACGGCTGATTGCGTTGTGGCCGAAACGTCGTGAGAATAATTGTATAATGTTTTATTTGTATTATTTTATTATTTCCCTTCTACGCGACTTTACCGACAGAACCAAGGAGATGACCCCGCTTACGTCACGGGGTCTCCCTTAAGTACCACGGGAGACGTGACGTCATCGCGCTGAACGGCACACCTGACGTCACGTCCCCGTTTACTCCTCTACACAGGTCCCGACCGCCAGACACACGAATCCGGCCCTGAAATGGACATCGGCCTTCGCGGCTCTGGGGTCGTACCACCGGCTTGCTCTGCCCGGCCCTTAGAAGGGCAGCGGGTCAGAGGAGTCCCAGGGTCGAGCTAGCTGGGCCTTCACTCTTCACTGGTTCTTCGTCTTCGGCTTGATCCAACTGCCCTCTGCTCTCAGGGTCCCGACTTTTATACGATTCCCCACCGAGGGGGCGGGTTTCTGTGGGACCACACCCAGCGCACAGCGCGTTCCAACATCACCACCACGTACGTACATCCACAGCGTTGGCGATGTGAGTACGACGTTTCGCCGGTAATTGCAACGAGCTTCATCAGGCCACGGCCGCTAAGCGTTCAGCTGACAAAGACGATCCTTGTTCCATTGCCCAGACAAAGAGGAGATTAGGTCGCACAACCTCGATTCCCTCTTTTGCGTACTTTGATATCGGCCCCCCAAAAAGAACACGTCTCAAAGAGCTATCGGGGCTATTGATGATCGAGTTTGCTGCTGCTGCTGCCGCTGTTGTTGTTGTCAACGTCCAGAGGGGTTTGACCCTCATCCATTCGACTCAATTTGCTCGCCCCCAGATTAGGCGACACGGATAACGTGATGGGGGTGGGGAGGGGGCGGTGGGTGGGGGTGGAGTAGGGGGTGGGAATAGGAAGTGGGGGGGGGGGTTCATCGGGAAAGGGAGCGGTGGCGCAGCGGTTAGCGCGACCCGAGTTCCGATTCCCCACTCGCGGTCACTGCCAAAACCGTGCGGTGACGATTGGGTGGCCCCCTGGGGCGACTCGGCCTCAAGTGAGTGTGTCTGGTGTCAGTGTTGTTGTAAAGAGAGCCAAAGGCGGCCGGGCGTGGTGCTGGCCACCCCCCCCCCCTCGTTGAACTTCTTTCGCACCGTACGTAGCCAACCGTGCTATTCGGAGGTGCCGGGTGTAAGGAAAGCAAACTCATCATAACAACAACAAGAAGCAGTTCTAACGAAGTGAGTTGTCAATGTAGATGATGATGATTTAAAAGCGCACCACAGCTCCTGGTGGCTTCCTCATGTCGGAAGGAAGAGAGCGTTCCAGACGGCCCCAAAAGCAGCGCATCTCAAAGCGCCGCGAGATTATTTATCGTCTTTTGGCTGCCGCGGTGGCTAGGAGATGTTGACTACCTCGCCTGGTATACAGGAGGTTCGTGGGTTCGATCCCGACCCTGACGCCTGCTGCTGTATATTTGGAGTTGCGTGTCTCTCTCATCATCATGATCACGGTGGCTAGGAGATGTTGACTACCTCGCCTGGTATACAGGAGGTGTGGGTTCGATCCCGACCCTGACGCCTGCTGTATATTTGGAGTTTGCGTGTCTCTCTCATCATCATCATCACGGTGGCTAGGAGATGTTGACTACCTCGCCTGGTGTACAGGAGGTTCGTGGGTTCGATCCCGACCCTGACGCCTGCTGCTGTATATTTGGAGTTTGCGCGTCTCTCATCATCATCATCATCACGGTGGCTATGAGATGTTGACTACCTCGCCTGGTATACAGGAGGTCGTGGGTTCAATCCCGACCCTGACGCCTTCTGTATATTTGGAGTTTGTGTGTCTCTCTCATCATCATCATCATCACGGTGACTAGGAGATGTTAACTACCTCGCCTGGTATGCAGGAGGTCGTGGGTTCGATCCCAACTCTGATCCCTGCTGCTGTATATTTGGAGTCTGCGTGTCTCTCTCCCCGTGGTGGTCGCGTGAATTTCTCTCCGGGTCCTCCGGTTTATTTTCCCTCCGCATTCAGAATCAACGTCACCACGCGTTTCGAGTTGTCTGCTGCCTATAAATGTCCACGTGGTGATGATGATGATGATGAGCCCCTTCGTTGGCCTCTCATTTGTGGCCAGGTCGCTTCTGAAAAAGAGCTACATAGCTCAGTGGGAACCTTACCTGGTGAACAGCACTTGCCCCGACAGTCTGCCAAAGGCTACACGGGTGAGCTTTGTCTTTATCTTTGTATAGGGGTGATGGGTGGGGGGGCAATAAACTCGCAGTTGAATAATTATTTCCGGATTTCAGAAATGTCATCCCTGGGGTTTGTAATTACTGCTCCGAACGGGACATGTGGCGCTCTGGGTCCCGTTAATGATGAATTATCGGACGAGGAGGAGGAGGACTTTAGCTTACTGGATTGACATCGCTGGGCTAATGCGACAACATACACTCGTCATGCGTGGGTGGACACGTGCACACACACACACACGTGTACACACACACACGTGTACACACACACACACGTGTACACACGCACAAACACGAAGACAAAGTTCCTCCTATGAATGAGACGAAGATAAAGATCCCCCGTGTAGCCTCGAACAAACTGTTGGGGCAAGTGCTGTTGGCGAGTAGCGGCACCTATGAAGGTCAGCACGGCACACGAGGCGATGTACACACACACAAAAGACAAATATCCCCGTATAGCCTGTAACTGTTGGGGCAAGTGCTGTTAGCGAGCACCTATGAAGGCCGCAACAGCCAATCCCCAGGGCACTCCCCAAGCCACTCCCCACTCCACTCCCCACTCCACTCCCCAGGCCACGCCCCAGGCCACTCTCATACCGATAACGACTCATAGAGATACACAGAGACTCATCGAGATGCACAGAGACTCATAGAGACCCACAGAGACTCATAGAGACACACAGAGACTCATAGAGATACCTAGAAGCTCATAGAGATACACAGAGACTCATAGAGATACCTCGAGACTCATAGAGATACACAGAGACTCATAGAGATACACAGAGACGCATAGAGACACACAGATACTCATAGAGACACACAGAGACTCATACAGATACACAGAGACTCATAGAGATACACAGAGACTCATAGAGATACATAGAGACTCATAGAGATACACAGATACTCAGAGACACACAGAGACTCATAGCGATACACAGCAACTCATAGAGATACACAGAGACTCATAGAGACACACAGAGACTCATAGAGACACACAGAGACTCATAGAGATACACAGAGACTGATAGAGATACCTAGAAGCTCATAGAGATACACAGAGACTCATAGAGATAAATAGAGATACACAGAGACTCATAGAGATACACAGAGATACGCAGACTCATAGAGATACACAGAGACTCATAGAGATACACAGAGACTCATAGAGATACATAGAGACTCATAGAGATACACATAGATACGCAGACTCATAGAGATACACAGAGACTCATAGAGATGCACAGAGACTCATAGAGATACATAGAGACTCATAGAAATACACAGAGACTCATAGAGATACATAGAGATACACAGATACTCATAGAGATACATAGAGACTCATAGAGACACATAGAGAGAGATACATAGAGACTCATAGAGATACACAGAGACTCATAGAGATACACAGAGACTCATAGAGATACACAGAGATACACAGAGACGCATAGAGATACATAGAGACTCATAGAGACACACAGAGACTCATAGAGATACACAGAGACTCATAGAGATACACAGAGACTCATAGAGACATACAGAGACTCATAGAGACACACATAGACTCATAGAGATACACAGAGACTCATAGAGACTCATAGAGATACCTCGAGACTCATAGAGACCCATAGAGAATCATAGAGATACACAGAGACTCATAGAGATACACAGAGACTCATAGAGATGCATAGAGACTCATAGAGATACACATAGACTCATAGAGATACACAGAGACTCAGAGATACACAGAGACTCATAGAGACACATATAAACTCATAGAGATACACAGAGACTCATAGAGATACACAGAGACTTATAGAGATACACAGAGACTCATAGAGATAGACAGAGACTCATAGAGATACATAGAGACCCATAGAGACTCATAGAGATACACAGAGATTCATAGAGATGCACAGAGACGCATAGAGATACATAGAGATACACAGAGACTCATAGAGATACACAGAGATTCATAGAGATACACAGAGACTCATAGAGATACATAGAGATACACAGAGACATAGAGATGCACAGAGACTCAGAGACACATAGAGACTCAGAGAGATACACAGAGACTCATAGAAATACACAGAGACTCATAGAGATGCATATAGACTCATAGAGATACACCGAGACTCATAGGGATACACAGAGGCTCATAGAGATACACAGAGACTCATAGAGATACACAGAGAGACACACAGAGACACATATAGACACACAGAGACACATAGAGACACACAGAGACTCATAGAGATACACAGAGACTCATAGAGACTCATAGAGATACCTCGAGACTCATAGAGACACACAGAGACTCATAGAGATACACAGAGACTCATAGAGACACATATAAACTCATAGAGATACACCGAGACTTATAGAGACACACAGAGACACATAGAGACACATAGAGATACACAGAGACTCATAGAGACTCACAGAGACACAGAGACACACAGAGACTCATAGATGCACACAGAGACATATAGAGACACACAGAGACTCATAGAGATACACAGAGACTCATAGAGACACACAGAGACGCATAGAGACTCATAGAGACACGTCGAGACGGCGTGAGAAGTGGGGCTAAGTCCTGCCCCACGCTACCGCATCTGGCGTCAACCCGCACGAGATGAACTCACCAATGTGTCTGCGCGTCGTCTGCGCATTCACTTCAGCGGAGATTTGCGTCCGATGTGATTCTTAGCGGCGACACTCCACTCAACCCCGCAGCTCCCCCCATCGCCACCACCCAACCCCATCACCACTCCCCACCCATCACCATCATCACCACCCATCACCACCACCATCATCACCACCCCCATCCATCACCATCATCACCACCCCCACCCATCACCACCATCACCATCATCACCCCCACCCATCACCACCACCATCATCACCACCCCCATCCATCACCATCATCACCACCCATCACCACCCCCACCCATCACCACCACCCCATCACCATTACCACCCATCACCATCTTCATCACTTTCGTGACTGCAGGAATTCATATTCTTTGAGTCTTTCGGTAAAGTCACGTAGATATAGTTATAATTAAAAAAATTTCCACCTATCTACGTGACTTTACCGAAAGATCCAAAGAAAAATAAATAAATGTATTTGGTTCATTCAGTAGCGAGTTGGCAAGCAGTGCCTATGAATGGCAACACGGCACACGAGAGAGGGGGGGGGGACACGGGCTGGCTAACTCCACGCCCCTCCCGGCCGCCTTTGTCTCCCCGAGCGTGTCCAGGTTTCATGCCGAGGCGACCTAAGCGGAGTGCCCCACGGTAGAAACAGGCTGACAGACGTCATCGTTTTGTTTGAGGCTGCGTGGCGTTAGCGGCGTTGATCGGGAATGGAACTCGCGGGTTCGGAGCGCGTGTGGCTGCACCACGTGGTCTGCGTAGCGGGCAGCACCTGCCACGGGTGGCACACGAGGGGGTTGGGTGGACAGCAGCACTCAAGCCCGGCCGCCTTTGTCTTCCTCGCCCCCCCCCACCACCACCAATCATTACCCCCCCCCGCCACGCCACTCCAAGTAGCATTGGAGAGGTAGCAAGTTAGGCGGTACTCACACTTGACCCCATCACCACCACCGTCACCACCACCGCCACCGCCACCACCGCCACCACCACCACCACCACCGCCACCACCACCGCCACCACCACCGCCAACACCAGCATCACCGCCACCGCCACCACCACCGCCAACACCACCATCACCACCACCACCGCCACCACCACCATCACCACCACCACTGCCACCACCGCCACCGTCACCACCACCGCTACCACCACCACCGTCACCACCACCACCACCGCCACCATCACCGCCACCACCACCGCCACCACCACCACCACGCGCGGCCAAGCCCGCGGCTGCGCTGGTGGCGGTGGTGGTGGTGGCGGGGAGCGGTGGCGCAGCGGTTAGCGCGCTCCGAACCCCCCCCCCCGCCCCCTCCGGCGATTCCTATTTCGATTCCCGCCCGCGGCCACCGCAAAACCGCCAGCGGTGGCGATCATCCGCAGCCTGTCCTGGGCACCCCCACTAGGTCGACTCGGCCTCAAAGGAGTACCCGGTGTGAGTGGACACGAGTAGCGCGCCACGTGGACACGAATAGCGGTCACGTGGACACGAGTGGGCGTCACGTGACACGAGTGACGTCACACGTGGCCACGAATAGCGGTCACGTGGGCACGAGTCCCCCCCCCGAGTGACGTGTCGCCGAGCGGGACACGAGCGAATGAATTAGTGAGAGAGGCGACGTCGCGACTCGCGGCACGGGGCACATCAAAGATTCATCACGCAGCCTGTCTCCTGTCGCCCCCCCCCCCCCTCACAGCCCCTCCCCCATCCCCCCGAGCCCCCCCCCGAACCCTTCTTCTCACCCCCCCCAACCCATCTTCTCACCCCCCCAGCCCCTCCCCCATCCCCCCGAGCCCCCCCCACCCATCTTCTCACCCCACAACCCCTCCCCTCCCCCACTAACGCAAACCCCCTAACCCCTCCCCCATGCCCCCCTTCCACCCATTCCCCCTAGCCCCTCCCCCACCACCTCCACCACCCCACCCCTCCCCCGTAACCCCTCCCCTCCTACCCCCCTCCATCCCCATCTCCCTCCCCCATTCTGC
Source organism: Lethenteron camtschaticum (assembly GCA_018977245.1). Lineage (NCBI taxonomy): Eukaryota > Metazoa > Chordata > Hyperoartia > Petromyzontiformes > Petromyzontidae > Lethenteron > Lethenteron camtschaticum. Next base: position 9,241 of record WFAB01002057.1, read on the forward strand.
GTTTTAATGAACAATGATGGACAACGTAGCGCGCCAGGCGGCCAGCAACCAACAGCACCGCGATCAACGTCATAAATAAATAAATACAATGGGGGGGGGGGTTGGGGGTCAAGATTGTTGCTTAAATACTAGAGGAGCAGGAGGAGGTGGAGGTAGAAGAGGAGGAGGAGGTGGAGGAGGTGGAGGAGGAGATGGAGGAGGAGGTGGAGGAGGAGGTGGAGGAAGTGGAGGAGGAGGTGGAGATGGAGGAGGAGGAGGAGGAGGAGCTAGAGGTGAAGGAGGTGGACGAGGAGGAGATGGAGGAGGAGGTGGAGTAGGAGGTGGAGGAGGAGGAGGAGGTGGAGGAGGTGGAGGAGGTGGAGGAGGTGGAGGAAGAGGTGGAGGAAGAGGTGGAGGAGGAGGTGGAGGAGGAGGTGGTGGAGAAGGAGGTGGAGGTGGAATAGGAGGAGGAGGTGGAGGAGGTGGAGGAGGTAGTGGAGGAGGAGGTGGAAGAGGAGGAGATGGTGGAGGAGGTGGGTGAGGAGGGGGTGTGGGCTTGTGGGGGAGGGGGGCCCCACCGCTTGCGTCGAGGTGCGGGAGCCTCACCTGGATCACCCGAGATTCATCCCTCACCTGGCACCACCACTACCACCACCTCCACTACCTGCACCACCACCACCACCTCCACTACCTGCACCACCACTACCACCACCTCCAGCACCACCACTACCACCTCCAGTACCACCACTACCACCACTGCACCACCACATCCAACATCACCATTATTAGCACCTGTACCACCACCACCACCTCCAGCACCACCAGCACCACCTCCACTACCATCACCAGACTTACACAGAGACCCACAGACTCACACAGAGAGACCCACAGACTCATACACTAAGACCCACAGACTCACACACTGAGACCCACAGATGCACACACAGATACCACAGACTCACACACAGAGACCCACAGACTCACACACACTCACACAGAGACCCACAGACTCACACACAGACTCACACAGACCCACAGACTNACACNGAGACCCACAGACTCACACACAGAGACCCACACACACACAGAGACCCACAGACTCACACAGAGACCCAGACTCACACAGAGACCCACAGACTCACACACTGAGACCCACAGACTCACACACTGAGACCCACAGATGCACACACAGATACCCACAGACTCACACACAGAGACCCACAGACTCACACACAGACCCACAGACTCACACAGAGACCCACAGATTCACACACTGAGACCCACAGACTCACACACAGAGACACACAGATTCACACACAGAGACCCCAGACTCACACACAGAGACCCACAGATTCACACACTGAGACCCACAGACTCACACACAGAGACCCACAGACTCACACACAGAGACCCACAGACTCACACAGAGAGACCCACAGACTCACACAGACACAGACACAGAGACCCACAGACTCACACACAGAGACCCACAGACTCACACAGAGACCCACATACTCACACAGAGACCCACAGACTCACACACTAAGACCCACAGACTCACACACTGAGGCCCACAGATGCACACACAGATACCCACAGACTCACACACAGAGACCCACAGACTCACACACAGACCCACAGACTCACACAGAGACCCACAGATTCACACACTGAGACCCACAAACTCACACACAGAGACCAACAGATTCACACACAGAGACCCACAGATTCTCACACACAGACCCACAGANTCACACACAGAGACCCACAGATTCTCACACACAGAGACCCACAGATTCACACACTGAGACCCACAGACTCACACAGAGAGACCCGCAGACTCACACACAGAGACCCACAGATTCACACACTGAGACCCACAGACTCACACACAGAGACCCACAGACTCACACACTGAGACCCACAGACTCACACACAGAGACCCAAAGACTCACACACAGAGACCCACAGACTCACACACAGAGACCACAGACTCACACAGAGATCCACAGACTCACACAGAGGCCCACAGACTCACACACTGAGACCCACAGATGCACACACAGATACCCACAGACTCACACACCGAGACCCACAGACTCACACACAGAGACCCACAGACTCACACAGAGACCCACAGACTCACATAGACCCACAGACTCACACACAGAGACCCACAGACTCACACACCGAGACCCCATAGCCCGACCTGTAACTCACCTGGCTTTTTAATTACTGCACACACGCACACACACACGCACACACACACGCACGCACAAAAACGCACACACGCACACACACACGCGAACACGCACACACACGCACACACACGCGCACACATGCGCACACACACACACAGACACACACTCACACACACACGCACACACACACGCGCACCCACACGCCCACACGCCTCCCGTTACATTTTGAGTCGTCACTTTGCCTGGCTGAATTCCAGCTCTCAGGATAATAAAAAACATTCCACGGGTTTCTCTTTTCTGCCAAGAGTCCGAACACCTGTGAGAGTGACTTGAACCTTTAAAAAAATTATCTTAACAGGTAAAAGGCCCCATCCACTGAGCTCCATAATAGCGAAATACCAGGCGAAGTCATAGGGGGTAGTGCCCTATGGCAGTCACGATCCCGACCCTGACGACGCCTGCTTTGACATCATCATCACGGTGGCTAGGAGATGTTGACTACCTCGCCTGGTCTACAGGAGGTCGTGGGTTCGATCCCGACCCTGATGATGCCTGCTGCTGTATATTTGGAGTTTGCGTCTCTCTCTGATCATCATCACGGTGGCTAGGATATGTTAACTACCTCGCCAGGTGTAGAGGAGGTCGTGGGTTCGATCCCGACCCTGACGACGCCTGCTGCTGTATATTTGGAGTTTGCGTGTCTCTCTCTCTCATCATCATCACGGTGGCTAGGAGATGTTGATTACCTCAGCTGGTGTACAGGAGGTCGTGGGTTCGATACCGACCCTGCCGATGCCTGCTGCTGCATATTTGGAGTTTGCGTGTCTCTCTCATCATCATCACGGTGGTGAGATGTTAACTACCTCGCCTGGTGTATAGGAGGTCGTGGGTTCGATCCTTACCCTGACGATGCCTGCTGCTGTATATTTGGAGTTTGCGTGTCTCTCTCTCATCATCATTATCACGGTGGCTAGCAGATGTTAACTACCTCGCCTGATATACAGGAGGTCGTGGGTTCGATCCCGATCCCTGCTGTACATTTGGAGTCTCTAACGTACCACCCCCCTCCCTCCACACTTAGAACCAAGGTCACGCGTTTAGAAACTTTGTCCGCCGCTATCAAGTCCCCACGCGATGCTCCTACTAAGCGGAACGGACTCGTGGGATCGAGGTCGTTGACTTTGTTGGGGTATTGTGCTGGATACGTGGGTTGGCGACAGATCGAGTGGGGGGCTCAGGGCACTAGGAAACGTTCCAGTTCACATCCTGGTTGAGGCCGGGGGGGTGGAGTGGGTGGCGGTTGACTCAGCCCATCATCTCTCCCCCTCTCTCCGCGGTCGATACAATTGAGTACCGATTTGTGCGTTGAAGTCAACAACGGCTGTCCTATGAACAGTGGGGGGTGGTGGGTCTCCATCGTCTCACGAGGCAACATCAATATTCATCATCATCATCATTGTCAGCTGGATGAAGGCTTCTCCAATCTCGTTATCTCTCCATCTGGAGCACGCCATGTACCACACACATGTTGGTGATGTGCATGTCTTCTTCGAACGCTGGGGAGCCGGACAAGCCCCTCTCTGTACCAGCGTGGACGGCACCCTCGTGGTGTTCACCTTCTGAAGCGCTCGCTCGTCACCGTGGCGTGCGCGATGACCATCACCACAATCATCACCACCACCACAATCATCACCACCACCACAACTACCACCACCACTACAACCACCACCACAACCACCACCACCACGTGACTTTTATTTTGTGTTGTGCGCGGTGCTTTTAGCGCCACAGCGCGTCGATTTGTAGCGTTTATTTTATTTGTTTGCTGGTGACTTTGTGTGTTTCACATTGAAATCGCCTCCAGTGCTTTTGCCGCTGGCGGCAATAAAAGTTGTTTAAAAGTCAAAAAGTCTCTCTCCCCTAGTTTACACCTCTCTCTCCCTCTCTACATCTCTCTACATCTCCCCCCATCTCCCCCCATCTCTCTCCGCCCCCCCTCTCTCCCCCGCGTCTCGTAACCCGATCGCTCCGTCCGCTCGCCTGCTGCTGTCCCACCCCTCCTGTGCGTCCGTGCGTGATGCTGCGAGGATGTGTGGGGTTCTTGGTTGTGTTCGGGGGGGGCTATGGGGGGCTGTGAGGTGGGGGGGCTGTGGGGGATGAGGGGCGAGGGGGGCTAGGGGGGTGGTGGGGCGGGGGGGCTCTGTCGGAATGGCGCCGCTAGTGACGAGTTTTTCGCATGTTCGGATCATCTCTACAGTCTATATATATTGTGTATATATACTGTATATGTGTATACATACAAATACAAATATTCCCACCCTCATAGCCTTACCAGACTGTTGGGGCAAGTGCTGTTAGCGAGCACCTATGAAGGCCGGCACTGTGGCACACGAGGGGTGGGTGGCCAGCACCACGCCCGGCCGCCTTTGTCTCCCCAGTGGCGATGTTTACTACACACAGCACCAGGTACTCATTTTAGGCTGAGTCGACCTAGGGGGAGGCCCGTTACCGGTTCAAATAATCGTCACTGGTTGTTGGCCGTGAGCAGGAATCGATCTCGAGTCGCCGGGTTCGTAGCGCAGCGTAGCGCTAACCGCTACACCACCGCTCCCCACACACACACACACAGATACACACACACGTACACCCACACACACACGTACACCTACACAGACACGCACACACAGATACACACACACGTACACCCACACAGACACGCACACACAGATACACACACACGTGTACACCCACACAGACACACACACGTACACCCACACAGACACGCACGCACGTACACCCACACAGACACACACACAGACACACACACGCGTACACCCACACAGATACACACACACAGACACGCACACAGATACACACACACGTACACCCACACAGACACACACACAGATACACACACACGTACACACACACGTACACCCACACGTACACCCACACAGACACACACACAGATACACACACACGTACACCCACACAGATACACGCACACACAGACACACACACACGTACACCCACACAGACACACACACGTACACCCACACAGATACACACACACGTGTACACCCACACAGACACGCACACACGTGTACACCCACACAGATACACACGTACACCAACACAGACACACACACACACGTGTACACCCACACAGACACGCACGCACGCACGTGGACACCGCCTACCGGACTAGAAAGGCGCGCCCAGCTCACCGCACGTGGCTTTTAACATCACGAAGTTGCGGATTTGGGTGCACAGTACGTCTGGCCACCGAGGGCATTCGCTTTGCGAGATTGAATCATCTGCAGTTGATGGAGGGGTGGTGGTCGAGGCGTGGGTGGGTGCGTAGAGAATATATTATATTATATTAGAGAGCGGATTATATTCGATATAGAGAGAGAGGAAGACTTTATAAGACCCTCTAATGCCCCGGGTCAACGCAGACTGATGATGATGATGCTGATGCCCTCTCTGTATTAGTGTTATATCGCAAAATCGAGCAAATTACTCTCGAAATGATACTGGTAGGAACCTCCTGGTGACACCAGCCCACAGGGGATTATTGTGTCCGTCCGTCTGTCGTGAATCTAAAAATGGGAGGGTGGGGAGGGGCTGGGTGGGGAAGGTGGGTGGGGCTGGGTGGGGGGTGGGAGGGGTGGGGCTGGGTGGGGAGGGGCTGGTCACCCCGTGGTGCCCTTATACAACTCAACGTTTAACCTACTCACGCCGGCTTGTGCCCGCCCTCACAGTCGGGCATATTTGCGGAATACACCACGCCGCTGTTGACCCTGGCCATTGACCGAGCAACTCAACGTTCCTACCAGCTCCCCTCCGCAGGAATGTGTTAAACTCAAAGCTGTGGGTGTAAAAGAAAACGAATTTTGAACAGCTAAGGCTCCGCTGAGCTATCTATCATAGCTCTTTCTCAGAAGGGTCTGCTCATCACCAATGATAGATCAACGAAGCGGGCTTACTCTTTGGTTCTTTCGGTAAAGTCACCTAAGAAAGAAAATACATGAATAATAGAATACGACGTTTCGATTGCAACACAAGCAACCATCATCAGGTACGAATGAATGAGAAAACAAACATAGCAAACTTAGAAATACAATGCAAGACAACTCAGAGAGTCAGCTAACACAACAGTCAACACCCCACCTGGTTGATTACGTTCTTCCAAAGATTGCAAAATTTGATGGAGACAAAACACAGACACGGAGACACGCAGATAGACACACAAGCAGAGAGAGAACACACACACAGACACACAGAGAGAGACACACAACAGAGACACACAGAGAGAGACAACACAGAGACACAGAGAAAGACACACAACAGAGACACAGAGAGAGAGACACACAACAGAGACACACAGAGAGACACACAAGTAGAGAGAGACAATACAGAGACACAGAGAGACAAAACACAGACACGGAGACACACAGACAGACACACAAGCAGGGAGAGAACACACACAGACACACAGAGAGAGACACACAACAGAGACACACAGAGAGAGACAACACAGAGACACAGAGAGAGACACACACAACAGAGACACAAGCAGAGAGAGAGACACACAGAGACACACAGAGAGAGACACACAACATTGACACACAGAGAGAGACACACACAGACACACACAGAGACACACAACATAGACACACAGAGAGAGACACACAACATAGACACACAGAGAGAGACACACAGAGAGACACACACAGAGACACACATACAGAGACACACAGAGGGACACACAGAGAGACACACACACAGAGACACAGAAAGACAACACCTCTGTGTCGAGGCCTTAAATAGAGAGGGGGGGGTTGAAAACAATGAGAGAGTTGTGTGGAATTCCTGCCCATAGCGGGCGGAGGAGCGACACCGGACTTCGAAACAAAGTGGGCTTATCGATGTGGACATTTAGAGCAGTGTGTCGGTGTGTAAGCTTCAGGTCTTCTCGGCCACGGTCACTCCCTCCCTTCTCTACGCTTGCGAAACGTGGACCCCCCTAATGGAGCATTTTCGCCGGTTGGAAACATTTAGGCTGGCCTGCCTACGATCCATCCTGGGTTTAACCAGGCTGGATTGTGTGAAGAGCTCACAAATCCTTGAAAGATCTGGGCAAAGTCCCATCGGTGAGCTCCTCCGGCAGGCAAGGCTGCGTTGGCTGGGTCATGTAGCCCGCATGCCCAGCCACCGCATGCCTAAACAGCTTTTGTTCGGCCGGATCGAGGGGCCAAACGGGTGCGGCACGGGCTAGAGAAGAGATGGAGTGATGTGGTACAGGAGGACGTGGAGCTGAGTGGACTTGCCAATGACTGGTACCAGCGGTGTCAAGATCGGCCTCTGTGGAGGAGGCTCGTGAAGATGCTACTGGACAGTTGGAGGCAGTCGCCCTCCAACAACAACGGAGGGCGGAGGAGCGACGCTCACAACAACGAGCAGAGCGCCTGGTGAATAAAGCACAGCAAGTTGGCACAATAGGGGGCACAGGTGGTGCATCAGCCAGTCATCTCGGTCATCTCGGTCAGTCGACCCGTGGCACTTGGGTCTGCCCCGTGACCTCCTGCCAGCGGGCGTTCGACACTTCACGTGGCCTCAAGGTGCACATGGCCTGGCACAAGCGTCGTGGTGACGTCACCGCCACTTAGTGGCGAATGGCTGTTGTTTTGTTGTGTGTGAGGAGCGGTGGTGTAGTGGTTAGCGCTGCGCTACGAACCTGGCGACCCGAGTTCGATTCCCGCTCACGGCCAACACCACCAGTGACGATTATCTGAACTGGTCCTGGGCCTCCCCTAGGTCGACTCGGCCGCAAATAAGTAACCTGGTGCGGTGTGTAGTAAACATCGCCACTGGGGAGACAAAGGCGGCCGGGCGTGGTGATGACCACCCACCCCTCGTGTACCGTGTCGGCCTTTGCGGGTTCGTTATGCGCGGGGGGGGCATCATTGTCTATTGTTAGTCTGTGGAGGTGCGTCTTACATTCCGGATTTAGGAGGTTGATGGTTTGGTTGGTGAGGGGAGGGGCGAGGGTTACTGTGGGGGGGGGGGGGTAAAGAACAGCGACACGTGACCGACAACCGCCCGGCCACGTGCCGCAGAATCGGAGTAAATTTTGTGTTCGATCGTGCCACGTGTCAAACCCGATAAGCTACAAAGCGCTTTCTCGCAGATGCCCAGAGCTGATGGGCACGGGCTGGAGAACAGATGGGCTGATGGGTGAGTGGGGTGAGTGGGTGGGCGGGTGGGTGAGTGGGGTGAATGAGTGAGTGGGTGAGTAGGTGGGTGGGTGGGTGAATAAGTGGACGAGTGGGTGAGTTAGTGGTTGAATGAGTGAGTAGGTGATTGGGTGGGTGAGTGAGTGGGTGAGTGGGTGAGTGAGTGGGTGAGTGGGTGAGTGAGTGGTGGTGGTGAGTGAGTGGGTGAGTGGGTGGGTGAGTGAGTGGTGAGTGGGTGGGTAATTAGGTGAGTGAGTGAGTGAGTGGGTGAGTGAGTGAGTGGGTGAGTGGGTGGGTGATTAGGTGAGTGAGTGAGTGGGTGAGTGAGTGAGTGGGTGAGTGAGCAACCATCTCCTCAACCACCTCCTCAACCACCTCCTCCACCACCTGCTCCACCACCACCACAACCTCCTCAACCACCACCACCACCACCTCCTCACCACCACCTCCTCAACCTCCTCCTCAACCTCCTCATACTTCAAATCCACCACCCAACCACCCCCTCACCACCCTCTCACCACCCCCCTCCCCTCCCCATAATATAATCAGCGCACCATATGTGCGCTCAGCCCCGCAGCCACTAAAGCCGCGCTCATCTCTCATCTCCTACCCCTCAATTGGAGTCTAATCTCACTGCTCAAATGGGCAGTGGAATGGGGGGGGGGGGTGGTGGTGGGGTGGTGGGGAGTGAGGGCTGGTCTGGGGGGGGGGTAAGGCGACTTTCACGGTTAAGGACACGAGGGACGANGGGGGGGGGGCTGGGGGACGTGGGTGGTTGTGGGGGTCCCTACAGACAGAGGGGGGGCTGGGGAGGTGGGTGGTTGTGGGGGTCCCTACAGACAGAGGGACGAGGGGGGGGGCTGGGGGACGTGGGTGGTTGTGGGGTCCCTACGGACAGAGGGANGGGGGGGCTGGGTGACGTGGGTGGTTGTGGGGTCCCTACAGACAGAGGGAGAGGGGGGGCTGGGGACGTGGGTGGTTGTGGGGGTCCCTACAGGCAGAAGGAGGGGGGGGCTGGGAGACGTGGGTGGTTGTGGGGGTCCTACAGACAGAGGGAGGGGGGGGGCTGGGGGACGTGGGTGGTTGTGGGGGTCTCTACAGGCAGAGGGAGTCGCGGCTTCTTTGACCTGCTCCGGAGCAAATGTTAAAGTACAAAATTGTCGAAAAAAAATGATTTTTTTTTAAGAACCAGGTAGGGTCCACTCCTGACTCGCTGTAGAGAGGCGCTTTTTTGTCTTCAAAAGCGACCTGGATATCACGAACGATAAGCTCAACGATGTGCCGTTATCATCATCATCACCACCGTCATTTGTAAACTATAAACTACCTTAGTTTGTAAATCTCACCATGTGTAAGTTCCCGCTGAGCTGCTGAGTGCAGGAGCTCTTTGTCGCAAGCGACCTGGCCGCCACGAACGAGAGCTCAGCGAAGTGGGGGCTTTGTCAACGTGGACATTCACAGCGGCAAAAATGATCTCAATAATCTACTCTTGAGACGGCAACAATCTTTATTTTGCCAGGTAAGGCTCACTGAGCTGCATGGATTTTTTTTCTTTTACAGAAGCGAACTGGATATCACAAACTTGATTGGAAGCTTTCGTGACTGCAGGAATTACTCTTTGGTTCTTTCGGTAAAGTCACGTAGAGAGAAAATAAATTAAATAACAAGAGTCCTCTAAAGAATAGAGTCATCTGTTATTTAATTTATTTTCTTTCTGGCTATCATCGCGTGAACATTTACTGCAGCAGCCAAATCACTCTGACACGCGTCGTGATGTCGATTCTAAATGCGGAGGGAAAAACCCGGGAGGACCCCAGAGCAAGAATCCACGCGACCACCACAGAAAGAGAGAGAGACACGCAGACTCCACACATACAGCAGCAGGCGTCGTCAGGGTCGAGATCGAACTCACGACCGCCTGTACACCAGGCGAGGTAGTTAACATCTCCTAGCCACCGTGATGATGATGATAAGAGAGACACGCAGACTCCAAATATACAGCAGCAGGCGTCAGAGTCGAGATCGAACCCACGTCCTCCTGTATACCAGGCTCGGAGATGTTAACTACCTCGCCTGGTGTACAGGAGGTCGTGGGTTCGATCTCGACCCTGACGCCTGCTGCTGTATATTTGGAGTCTGCGTGTCTCTCTCTCTCTCTCTGTGGTGAGATGTTAACCACCTCGTCTGGTATACAGGAGGTCGTGGGTTCGATCCTGACCCTGACGCCTGCTGCTGTATGTGTGGAGTCTGCGTGTCTCTCTCTCTCTCTGTGGTGAGATGTTAACTACCTCGCCTGGTGTACAGGAGGTCGTGGGTTCGATCCTGACCCTGACGCCTGCTGCTGTATGTGTGGAGTCTGTGTGTCTCTCTCTCTCCCTGTGGTGAGATGTTAACTACCTCGCCTGACAAACAGGAGGTCGTGGGTTCAGTCCTGACCCTGACGCCTGCTGCTGTATATTTGGAGTCTGCGTGTCTCTCTCTCTCTCAGCCCGTGGTGGTCGCGTGGATTTCCCCACCGGGGCCCGTTCGGTTGTGTCGGGTGGTGGCGGATTTCACGACACGTTCAAATTTTTCACGCGATCTGACCCAACAGATAAACAACATTTCTCTCTCCTGTGAACAGTTCAGTCGAGTGGTTTAGGGGGCTTGCAGGGGCAGTGGGTGGGTAGTCGATTTGTCGGTAATTATTTTCTCCACTTCCCTCCCCCTCTCTCACGCACCCTGCCACCTTTAGCCCGTGGATAAGTCGCTGGCTGATGAGACTCTCCTGCCGAGCTCAATATGCTGTTCGCTTGCGCGGCTAATGTGAATTTCAAAAGATCGGCTGAACGCGTTGTGGTAGTAACAGTTGGGCTTTCGGGAGCAATATCATCTATGAGAGTAAAAAAAAAGATTTTATTTTATCGGAGGTTTTTAGATCGCGTGAATACATGTTACGCGAGCGAGCCTAGAATGTGTTTAAGGCCTCAGCGGGAAGATTGGGCTGTCCGCCTGACGATGCTGAAAGTTGTAATCACTGGCGAGACGTCACCGCCGAAAAACAAAAACTCGAATTGTCAAAGGCGCTCTGGGTTTTTACTCACTATAGACTATACTATACACTACACTATACACTACACTATTATACACTACACTATACACTATACACTACACTATACACTACACTACTATACACTACACTACTATACTACACTATACACTACACTATACACTACACTATGCACTACACTATGCACTACACTACTACATACCTGTCAACCCTCTTGTACACTACACTACTATACACTACACTACTATACACTACACTACTATACACTACACTATACACTACACTACTATACACTACACTACTATACACTACACTACTATACACTACTATACACNATACTATACACTACACTATACACTACTATACACTACTATACACTACACTATCACACTACTATACAATACACTATACACTACTATACACTACTATACACTACTATACACTACACTATACACTACTTATACACTACTATACACTACACTATCACACTACTATACACTACACTATACACTATACACTACACACTACACTACTATACACTACTACACACTATACACTACACTATACACTACACACTACTATACACTACACTATACACTACTATACACTACTATACACTACACTATACACTACACTATACACTACTATACACTACTATACACTACTATACACTACACTATACACTACACTACACCACTATACACTACTATACACTACTATACACTACTATACACTACTATACACCACTATACACTACTATACACTACTATGCACTACACTATACACACTATACACTACTATACACTACTATACACCACTATGCACTACTATACACTACTATACACTACTATACACTACTATACACTACTATACACTACTATACACTACTATACACTACACTATACACTACTATACACTACACTATACACTACTATACACTACACTATACACTACTATACACTACTACTATACACTACATATACACACTACACTACACTATACACTACATTATACACTACTACACTACTATACACTACTATACACTACTACTCATACTACACTACTATACACTACTATACACTACAACTATACACTACTATACACTACTCTACACACTATACACTACTATACACTACACACTACACTACTATACACTNCACTATGCACTACTATACACTACTATACATACTATACACTACTATACACTACTATCACACTACTATACACTACTATACACTACTACTGCACTACTATACACTACTATACACTACTATACACTACTATACACTACATACACTACTATACACTACACTACTATACACTACACACTACTACACACACTAGATGATACACACTATACACTAACACTATACACTACTATACACTACTATACACTACTATACACTACATACACTACNCTATACACACTACACTACTATACACTACTATACACTACTATACACTACACNATACACTACTATACACTACNATACACACACATTACACTTATATACACTACACTATACACTATACAATATACACACNATACACTACACTATACACACATTATACACTACTATACACTNCTATACACTACAATATACACTACTATACACTACTATACACTACTATACACTATCACTATACACTACTATACACTACATTATACACTACTACTATACACATATACACACACACCACTATCACTACTACACTNCTATACACTACTATACACTACTATACACTACTATACACTACACTACTATACACTACACTATACACTACACTATACACTACATTATACATACTATAACACTACTATACACTACTACTACTATACACTACTATACACTACACTACACACTATACACACTATACACTACTATACACTNCACTATCACTACTACATACTACAATACACTACACTATACACTACTATACACTACTATACACTNCACTAACACTACTAGCACTAACACNATACACTACTATACACTACTTATACACTACTATACACTACTATCACTACACTATACACTACTATACACTNCACTATNCACACTACACNACTATACACTACTATACACTATACTATACACTACACACTACACTACACACTATACACACTATACACTACTATCACTACTATACACTCACTACACTATACACTATACACTACTACACTACTATACACTACACTATACACTACACACTACTATACACTACTATACACTACTATCACACTCTATACACTACTTACACTACACTATACACTACNATACACTACACTACAATACACACACACACTACACTATACACACNATACACTACATACACTACTATACACTACTATACACTACTAGTGCACTACACACTATACACTACTATACACTACTATACACTACTATATACACTACTATACACTACACTATACACTACACTATACACTACACTANGCACTACAACACACTATACACTACACTATACACTACTATACACTACTATACACTNCACTATACACTNCACTATGCACTATATACACTACACATACACTACACTATACACTACTATACACTTATACACTACANACACTACTATACACTACTANGCACTACACTATACACACATACACTACTATACACTACTATACACTACACTATACACTACACACACTACTATACACTACTATACACTACACTATACACTACATTATACACTAGACTATACACTACACTATCACTAACACTATACTACACATATACACTATACACTACNATACACTACACACACTAAATACACTACACTATACACTACNCTATACACACTACACATACACACTATACACTACTATACATACACTATGCACTACACACACTACAATACACTACTATACACTAGACTATACACTACACTATACACTACACTATACACTACACTATGCACTAACACTATACACTACATACATCTACACTATACATACATACATACACAACACATACACTATACACTACACAACACACTACACTATACACTACACTACACTACACTATACACTACACAACACACTACACTATACACTCACAATACACTACACTATACACTATTGGGGGGGAGGGGCTTGTGGGGGAGGGGGTTGTAGGGGAGGGGCTGGGGAGGAGGGCGGAGGGAGGGGCTGTCTGGGGAGATGAGGAGCTGTGGGGCCAGAGGGAGGGTTGTGGGGAGGGGAGGGTTGTGGGGAGGGGAGGGGCTTGTGGGGAGGGGTTTAGGGGGAGGGAGGGGCTGTGGGGGACGGGCGGACACAGCCGTTAATTTTGTTCCAAGGGCCGTGGATTTAGCCCTTAATTAAGTTGTGATGTCAATCGAGCTTCACTTCTCTAACGGCCGTGCTAGAACGGAAGAAAATAATAATAATGATGATGGTGGTGGGGATGATGGTGGTGATGATGATGGCGGTGATGATGATGGTGATTTGTGTGCGTAAAGTGAGTGATTGTAGCTGTGACTTCGAGCGTCGCTTGACCTTTGCGTGACCTCTACTCGCCAAACGCAACGTACCGTCCCACACCGTGCCACCATCATCATCATCGCCACCACCGTCATCATCACCATCATCATCACCACCGTCATCATCACCATCATCATCATCGCCACCACCGTATAATCACCATCATCATCACCATCATCATCATCGCCACAACCGTCATCATCACCATCACCATCACCACCGTCATCATCGCCAAAACCCTATAATCACCATCATCACCACCACCATCATCACCGTCATCATCATCACGGTCTTATCACTGCCATTATCACCACCACGATTATCATCATCACCACCATCATCATCACTACCACCATCACCACCACCACCATCATCTTCCCTATCATCATCATCACCACCATCATCATCACTACCACCATCACCACCACCAATACCACTCACCCAGCCAACCACCCACCCACTCACCCAGCCACCCACTCACTCATCCACCCATCACTCACTCACTCATCCACCCACTCACTCACTCATCCACTCAACCACTCACTCTCCACCCACCCACCCACTCACTCATCCACCCACCCACTCACTCATCCACCCACTCACCCATCCATTCACTCATCCACCCACCCACCCACTCACTCATCCACCCACCCATCCACTCACTCATCCACCTACCTACTCACCCACACGCCCACCCACTCACTCACTCATCCACCGACCCACCGACCCACTCACTCACCCACCCACTCACCCACCTACCCACTCACTCACTCACCCACCACTCACCCACCCACCCACCCACTCACTCACTCACCCACCCATTCACCCACCCACCCACTCACCCACCCACCCACCCACTCACCCACCCACTCACCCACCCACCCACCCACTCACTCACTCACTCACTCACCCACCCACCCACTCACTCACTCACCCACTCACTNACTCACTCACCACTCACTCTCACCCACCCACCCACCTACTCACCCACTCACTCACCCACCCACTCACTCGCCCACTCACTCACTCATCCACCCACCCACTCACTCACCCACCCACTCACTCATCCGCTCACTCACTCATCAACTCACCCACTCATCCAGCCACTCGCTCAGCCACCCACCCACTCACCCACCCGTTCGCTCACACCGTGCGTGCGTGTGGTGGCTGATGGTTGAGTGTAGGTTTCAGTTGTTTCCACGAGGTGGCGATGTGCCCACGTCGCTGAAGACGACGAGACGGTGCTCACTGACAACTATTTAACAAAAACGACGCTTTGAATTTGAACAGCTAAGAAGGGGCGATCAACTCAAGATGTGCAGCTCTTTCTCAGAAGCGAACTGACTGCCGCAAATGATAGCTCAACCAAGTCTGGCTTACCATCATCATCATCACGTGGACATTTATAGTAGCAGCAGCAAAAACTCTAAATGCGACACGTTGATTCTCAATGTGGAGGGGAAAGACAGGAGAACCCGGAGAAAACCCAACGCGATCGCCACGAGGAGAGAGAGAGAGACACGCCAACTCCAAATATACAGCAGCTGGCGTCGTCAGGGTCGGGATCAAACCCACGACCTCCTGTATACCAGGCGAGGTAGTTAACATCTCCTAGCCACCGCGATGATGATGAGAGAGAGAGACACGCAAACTCCACATATACAGCAAGGATCGAACCCACGACCTCCTGCACACCAGGCGAGGTAGTCAACATCTCCTAGCCACCACGATGATGATGAGAGAGACACGCAAACTCCACATATACAGCAGGGATCGAACCCACGACCTCCTGTACACCAGGCGAGGTAGTCAACATCTCCTAGCCACCGCGATGATGATGAGAGAGAGAGAGACACGCAAACTCCACATATACAGCAAGGATCGAACCCACGACCTCCTGTCCACCAGGCGAGGTCGTCAACATCTCCTAGCCACCGCGATGATGATGAGAGAGAGAGAGACACGCAAACTCCACATATACAGCAAGGATCGAACCCACGACCTCCTGTCCACCAGGCGAGGTCGTCAACATCTCCTAGCCACCGTGATGATGAGAGAGAGAGAGACGCAGACTCCAAATATACAGCAGGCATCGTCAGGATCGGATCGAACCCACGACCTCCTGTACACCAGGCGAGGTAGTTAACATCGCCTACCCACCCGATGAGTCTGTATAGCCGTAGTTAAGTCCAAGGTGGCTCTGACCACAACTCATTATCAAGCGGTCGTGCTGACCCTAATCGGTGCTCGCTAACAGAAGTTGCCACCCACAGCCTTGCTCGGCTACAGGTGGAATCTGTATCTGCTGCATATCGAGAGGAGGGATGAGGGTTTGTATGCTGGGGGAGCTGTGAACATTAGTACCGGGGGAGACAAAGGCGGCCGGGCGTGGAGCTGTCCACCCAGCACCCCCTCGTGTGCCGTGCCGGCCTTCATAGGTGCTACTCGCTAACAGCACTTGCCCCGACAACCTGTCAAGACTATACGGGGGATCTTTGCCTTTGTGCTCTAAACATCAGTACCGGGGGAGACAAAGGCGGCCGGGCGTGGAGCTGTCCACCCCCCCCCCACACAACCCCCTCCCCCCATCGTGTGCCGGTTCCGATCTTAGCAATATGTGCTACTCGCTAACAGCACTCGCCCTGACAGTCCATCGCGGCCTGTAACACGTGCCTTCTCAGCCGTTGTCAATGCGCTGATGGGAGTAGGACTGCCACATCGACAGCTCGCTCGCCCATGCAGCGAGTGGGGTAGGGGTGGTGAGTGTGTGAGTGTGTGTGGTGGGTAGCAGGCTATGATGGACGCTATGTACCTCTGTGTCAATCAATGAACAGCTCTGCGAGGCGCGCGCGCGTGTGTGTGTGTGTGCGTCTGTGTGTGCGTCTGTGCAGAGATCAAAAGATAGTTATCGATAGCTTGCACACTGCGGGTATGTGTGTGTGTGTGCAGTGAGTGTACGTGCAAGACTTGCAGTGTGTGTGTGCAGTGAGTGTACGTGCAAGACTGCAGTGTGTGTGTGTGTGTGCAGTGAGTGTACGTGCAAGACTGCAGTGTGTGTGTGTGTGTTGCTATGCATTGCTACAGCCGTAGCGGAGGAGCTGTATTGAATTAGAGGGGAGGGCCTTACATGTGGAGCCCTGATTGGACTTGTCGACAGTCAAATGGTACGTGCATCGGCAGCATCATCATCGTCACCACCGTCATCACCACCGTCATCATCGCCATCATCATCACCACCATCATCATCACCACCATCACCATCATCATAACCACTACCATCATCATCACCATCATCATCATCACCACCACCATCATCATCACCACCATCATCATCAGCTGACGAGGTCGTGGTTGTTGTAATGATGATGATGATGGTGATGATGGTGGTGGTGATGATGGTGGTGATGGTGATGATGGTGGTGATGGTGGTGGTGATGGTGATGTTGATGGTGATGTTGATGATGATGGTGTGATGGTGATGATGATGGTAATGATGATGATGGTGGTGATGATGTGGTGATGATGGTGATGATGATGATGATGATGTTGATGATGATGATGATGGTGGTGATGATGATGGTAATGATGATGATGGTGGTGATGATGATGGTGATGATGATGGTGATGATGATTATGGTGGTGATGGTGATGAAGATGGTGGTGATGGTGATGATGATGATGGTGATGATGATGGTGGTGGTGATGATGATGGTGATGATGATGGTGATGATGATGGTGATGATGGTGATAATGGTGATGATGATGATGGTGATGATGATGGTGATGATGTTGATGATGATGATGATGGTGGTAATGATGATGGTAATGATGATGATGGTGGTGATGATGATGGTGATGATGATGGTGATGATGATTATGGTGGTGATGGTGATGAAGATGGTGGTGATGGTGATGATGATGATGGTGATGATGATGGTGGTGGTGATGATGATGGTGATGATGATGGTGATGATGATGGTGATGATGGTGATGGTGATGATGATGATGATGATGATGGTGATGATGGTGATGATGATGGTGGTGATGATGATGATGATGATGGTGGTGATGGTGATGATGGTGATGGTGGNGATGATGGTGATGATGATGGTGATGATGATGGTGATGATGATGAAGATGGTGATGATGGTGATGATGATGATGATTATGATGATGATGGTGATGGTAGTGATGATGGTGATGATGATGGTGATGATGATGATGATGAAGATGGTGATGATGGTGATGATGATGATGATGATTATGATGGTGATGGTGGTGATGATGGTGATGATAATGGTGATGATGATGATGGTGATGATGATGGATGGTGATGATGATGGTGATGATGATGGTGATGATGGTGATGATGATGGTGATGATGATGGTGGTGATGATGGTGATGATGATGGTGATGATGATGGTGATGTTACCGTCGCTGTGTGTCTGTGTGGGGGAGGGGCTGGCTAAGGCGGCAGGGGTGGGAGCAATGGTGAGCGCACCGCTCCGAACCTGACGGACCCAAGTTCGACACCACGACCCCCACCTCTCGCCGCCGTATCTCCTCCTGGGCCATCATCCTGTTCCCCTAGGTCGACTCAGCCTCAAGTGACTAAACTAGTGCGGTGTGGTGTCGTAAAACATCGCCACTTGGGGAGACAAAGGCGGCCGGGCGTGGTGCTGGCCACCCCCCCCCCTCGTTCTGCCACTCTCCCGGTCTTCATAGGTGCTCGCTAACAGCACTTGCCCCGACAGTCTGTTAGAGGCTACACGGGGATCTTTGTCTTTGTCTCTTTCATAGGCGCTGCTGTTGCTACTCGCTAACAGCACTTGCCCCTACAGTCTGTGAGAGGCTACACGGGGGACCTTTGTCTTTGTCTCCTTCATAGGCGCTGCAGCTACTCGCTAACAGCACTTGCCCCTACAGTCTGTGAGAGGCTACACGGGGGACCTTTGTCTTTGTCTCCTTCATAGACGCTGCTGCTACTCGCTAACAGTACTTGCCCCTACAGTCTGTGAGAGGCTACACGGGGACCTTTGTCTTTGTCTCCTTCATAGACGCTGCTGCTACCCGCTGACAGCACTTGTCCCAACAGTCTGTTAGAGGCTACACGGGGTATTGGGGGGGGGGGCATCTTTGTCGTTGGAGCGGTGGCGCTGCGGTTAGGGCGGTGTCCCGAGTTCGATTCCCGCACACGGATCACTGGGGAGAGACAAAGGCGGCCGGGTAGCAGTGTCGTCCTCGCTTAAAAAAAAAACACAATTCCTCCTTTTTTCAAACACGCACGAAACTAAGTTTCCCGTGCGTCAATCCTTCCCAGAGCGATGACGTGAGCGCTCATACATGCACTCGACGATGCCTGCGCGTGCCATGAAGTAGGCTGTTGCCCGAATCGTCGCCTCTCATGTGTATATATCTCTCTATCGATCACCTACAAAGACAACCACCCACCCCCTCCCCCCGCGTAGCCTCCAGCAGACTGTTGGGGCAAAGTGGCCCTTCACGAGCGCCTAAGAAGTCCGGCACTGTGGCCAACACCACGCCCGGCCGCCTTTGTCTCCTCGCCCCCCCCCCCGTAGTTTGTGATGCGTTGTACGCACCGAGCGAGCGAGGGGGGGAGAGGAGGCCCAGGCGATTGGCTCAGAGAATCATCATCGCTGTCACTGGGCCTGTCGGCTGAGGACGTGAACGGGAGTCGAACTCGGGTCGCCCCAGGTTCAAGGCGCGCTAATCGCGAATCGCTGCGCCACCGCTCCCCTTCTCTGAAAGCCACAGGCATCGTAGTCGTTGTTGTTGTTGTCGTTGTTGTTGTCGTTGTTGTCATGGACCCAGCAGCAGCATCGGCACTGGGTCCGCGGTGGCTAGGAGATGTTAACTACCTCGCCTGGTGTACAGAAGGTCGTGGGTTCGATCCCGACCCGACGACGCCTGCTGCTGTATATTTGGAGTTTGCGTGTCTCTCTCATCATCATCATCATCACGGTGGCTAGGAGATGTTAACTACCTCGCCTGGTATACAGGAGGTCGTGGGTTCCACTCCGACCCCTTGACGACGCCTGCTGCTGTATATTTGGAGTTTGCGTGTCTCTCTTATCATCATCACGGTGGCTAGGAGATGTTAACTACCTCGCCTGGTGTGCAGGAGGTCGTGGGTTCGATCCTGACCCTGACGCCTGCTGTGTATTTGGAGTTTGCGTGTCTCTCTCATCATCATCATCACGGTGGCTATGAGATGTTAACTACCTCGCCTGGTGTACAGGAGGTCGTGGGTTCTATCCTGACCTCCTGACGACGCCTGCTGCTGTTGTATATTTGGAGTTNCCCGCGTGTCTCTCTCGCCGTGGTCGCGTGGATTTTTTTTCTCCGGGATTTCCCCTCCGCTTCTGCCCCCTCCACGTTGAGATTCCACGTCAACCCACGCGCACCCGGAGAGTTGATTTGGCTGCAGCTGTAGAATGTCCACGAGCTGCTGCTGCTGCTGATGACGATGATGATGATGGTGGTGGTGATGATGATGATGCCACCACATCGTTGAGCAGCGATCATTCATTTGGGACAGCTCGGGGTCGCGTCTGCAAAGAAAAAAACCACGAGCTTCTTCATAGCAGCAGATCAGTGGTCGGTGGCCTTCCATTGAGTCAGTTCGCAAACAAAATCTGTGAAGACTTGACCCCAACCTGTACGCACTCGGAGTTGTTACACCCCCCCCCACACCGAATCCTATAGAACGGTCGATATTTAATCCACGCAGAAATGATTAAGAGCTAAGAACATTGACGTGACTTGAAGCTTTCGTGACCGCAGGAATTCACATTCTTTGGTCTTTCGGTAAAGTCGCGTAGATAGAACAAGAAAATAANTTTTTTAAAAATACTTTT
Source organism: Lethenteron camtschaticum (assembly GCA_018977245.1). Classification (NCBI taxonomy): domain Eukaryota; kingdom Metazoa; phylum Chordata; class Hyperoartia; order Petromyzontiformes; family Petromyzontidae; genus Lethenteron; species Lethenteron camtschaticum. The sequence continues at coordinate 31,093 of WFAB01002057.1, forward strand.
CATTGTTTTACCTACGTGATAGAACAATAAAATTAAATAATAATAAAAAAATAGTATTCTTCATTTCATTGTTCTATATACGTGATAGAGCAATACAATAAAAATAATACAAATAAAATATTATTTTTCATTTCATTGTTCTATGACGTAGGTAGAACAAAATGATAAAAAAAAATTGTTATTATTTTATTGTTCTATGTACGTGACTTTACCGAAAAACCCAAGGATTAGTAATATTAACGTGTTTAAGCAAACAGAGTGTCCACCGCCCGACAATCTAACTCATTCGAAGGCCCATGTAGACAAATTATTATCGAGGCTTCACCACCCGCCCCCCCCCTTCGTTTCCTATGCGTACGCACATTGTCAGTAGAGCCCCCCATTTGGGTTAACCTCCACCCCCCCCACCCCTCCACGTGTACGCGCCACAGGGATGGCCCCCTCGTCAGAGTTAGCGGCAGTGACCCCACGTCCCCGCAAGGGAGCGCTCCGATCACCGCGTTCGGAGTGAAAACAAAGTGGACGGGGAAGGGGACGGGTTGGGAGAGAGAGAGATCATGAATCCACACGAGTGGTTGTGTGTTCGTGGGGTGGAGATCGCGTGATTGTGAACGTGTGTGTCGTCAAAACCCGCCACCACCCGGACACAGCCGATTAGCGGAGGAGAGGTTGGGGGGGAGGGGTTTGTCACGCGCACAAAACGTGGCCCAATTCGCGTCTAGTTCGCCACTGCACCGATTGTTGTGCTGCAGAGTCAAACCCTAACCCACAGCGTTGACAATCCGAGGTGCCGTGACGTTTCGCTGGTAACACATTCCTGCGGAGGGAGCTGGTAGGAACGTTGTTGGGTTGCTCGGTCAATGGCCTGCAGGGTCAACGGCGGCGTGGTGTATTCCGCAAATATGCCCGACTGTGAGGGCGGGCACAAGCCGGCGTGAGTAGGTTAAACGTTGAGTTTTATAAGGGCACCACGGGGTGACCAGCCCCTCCCCACTCAGCCCCACACCTCCCACCCCCCACCCTCCCCACCCAGCCCCATCCTCCCCACCCAGCCCCTCCCTACCCTCCCCACCCAACCCCTCGCCACCTTCCCCTCTCCACCCAGCCCCACCCCTCCCATTTTTGGATGCACGACGGACGGACGGACACAATAATCCCCTGTGGGCTGGTGTAACCAGGATGTTCATACCAGTATGATACAACAACAACAACAACGACAGACGACGAGTAGCAGCATCGTCAGCCGACAGCCAGAGACCGTGAACTCAACAACGGACGAAAGGACGCGAAAACGACGTTTCGGGCAACGAACCTTCTCTTTAAACGGCACACGGCTTGGTTAATTTCATCGCGACGATTAATCGCGTGCGCGGAGCGGTCGCGGGTCGACTCAGCCTCAAACGAGTGCCTGGTGTAGCGGTGTGTGTAGTAAACATCGCCACTGGGGAGACAAAGGCGGCCGGGCGTGGTGCTGGCCACCCACCCCTCGTGTGCCACAGCGCCGGCCTTCATAGGTGCTCGCTAACAGCACTTGCCCCTACAATCTGTTAGAGGCTACACGGGGGATCTTTGTCTCCTTCATAGGCGCTGCTGCTACTCGCTAACAGCACTTGCCCCGACAGTTGTTAGAGGCTACACGGGGGATCTTTGTCTCCTTCATAGGCGCTGCTGCTACTCGCTAACAGCACTTGCCCCTACAATCTGTTAGAGGCTACACGGGGGATCTTTGTCTCCTTCATAGGCGCTGCTGCTACTCGCTAACAGCACTTGCCCCGACAGTCTGTTAGAGGCTACACGGGGGATCTTTGTCTCCTTCATAGGCGCTGCTGCTACTCGCTAACAGCACTTGCCCCTACAGTCTGTTAGAGGCTACACGGGGGATCTTTGTCTTTGTGATGACGAGCATACATTGGGACCCCCGTCGCGTTTATCGATCTACCCGGGGCGTGCGCACGGCAGTTCAATCGGTTGGGGTCGAATTTCTCACCCCGGGAGGGGTAACGACAGGGACTCTCCAATCTACTCACGAACTTTCAGAGATATGAACAAACCTGGTCCGTGAAGAACCAGTGGCATCTACATCTGCAGAACGTGAAGAACCAGTGGCATCTACATCTGCAGAACGTGAAGAACCAGTGGCATCTACATCTGCAGAACGTGAAGAACCAGTGGCATCTACATCTACAGAACGTGAAGAACCAGTGGCATCTACATCTGCAGAACGTGAAGAACCAGTGGCATCTACATCTGCAGAACGTGAAGAGCCAGTGGCATCTACATCTGCAGAACGTGAAGAACCAGCGGCATCTACATCTGCAGAACATGAAGAACCAGTGGCATCTACATCAGCAGAACGTGAAGAACCAGTGGCATCTACATCTGCAGAACGTGAAGAACCAGTGGCATCTACATCTGCAGAACGTGAAGAACCAGCGGCATCTACATCTGCAGAACGTGAAGAACCAGCGGCATCTACATCTGCAGAACGTGAAGAACCAGTGGCATCTACATCTGCAGAACATGAAGCACCAGTGGCATCTACATCTGCAAAACGTGAAGAACCAGTGGCATCTACATCTGCAGAACGTGAAGAACCAGCGGCATCTACATCTGCAGAACGTGAAGAACCAGTGGCATCTACATCTACAGAACGTGAAGAACCAGTGGCATCTACATCTGCAGAACGTGAAGAACCAGTGGCATCTACATCTGCAGAACGTGAAGAACCAGTGGTATCTACGTCTACAGAACATGAACAGTGGCATCTACATCAGCAGAACGTGAAGAACCAGTGGCATCTATATCTGCAGAACGTGAAGAACCAGTGGCATCTACATCTGTAGAACGTGAAGAACCAGTGGCATCTACATCTACAGAACGTGAAGAACCAGTGGCATCTACATCTGCAGAACGTGAAGAACCAGTGGCATCTACATCTGCAGAACGTGAAGAACCTGTGGCATCTACATCTACAGAACGTGACGACTCAGTGGCATCTACATCTGCAGAACGTGACGACTCAGTGGCATCTACATCTGCAGAACGTGAAGAACCAGTGGCATCTACATCTGCAGAACGTGAAGAACCAGTGGCATCTACATCTACAGAACGTGACGACTCAGTGGCATCTACATCTGCAGAACGTGACGACTCAGTGGCATCTACATCTGCAGAACGTGAAGAACCAGTGGCATCTACATCTGCAGAACGTGAAGCACCAGTGGCATCTACATCTGCAGAACGTGAAGAACCAGTGGCATTTACATCTGCAGAACGTGAAGAACCAGTGGCATCTACATCTGCAGAACGTGAAGAACCAGTGGCATCTACATCTGCAGAACGTGAAGCACCAGTGGCATCTACATCTGCAGAACGTGAAGAACCAGTGGCATCTACATCTGCAGAACGTGAAGAACCAGTGGCATCTACATCTGCAAACGTGAAAAACCAGTGGCATCTACATCTGCAGAACGTGAAGAACCAGCGGCATCTACATCTACAGAACGTGAAGAACCAGTGGCATCTACATCTGCAGAACGTGAAGCACCAGTGGCATCTACATCTGCAGAACGTGAAGAACCAGCGGCATCTACATCTGCAGAACGTGAAGAACCAGTGGCATCTACATCTGCAGAACGTGAAGCACCAGTGGTATCTACATCTGCAGAACGTGAAGAACCAGTGGCATCTACATCTGCAGAACGTGAAGAACCAGTGGCATCTACATCTGCAGAACGTGAAGCACCAGTGGCATTTACATCTGCAGAACGTGAAGACCAGTGGCATCTACATCTGCAGAACGTGAAGAACCAGTGGCATCTACATCTGCAGAACGTGAAGAACCAGTGGCATCTACATCTGCAAACGTGAAAAACCAGTGGCATCTACATCTGCAGAACGTGAAGAACCAGCGGCATCTACATCTACAGAACGTGAAGAACCAGTGGCATCTACATCTGCAGAACGTGAAGCACCAGTGGCATCTACATCTGCAGAACGTGAAGAACCAGCGGCATCTACATCTGCAGAACGTGAAGAACCAGTGGCATCTACATCTGCAGAACGTGAAGAACCAGTGGCATCTACATCTACAGAACGTGAAGAACCAGTGGCATCTACATCTGCAGAACGTGAAGCACCAGTGGCATATACATCTGCAGAACGTGAAGCACCAGTGGCATCTACATCTGCAGAACGTGAAGAACCAGCGGCATCTACATCTGCAGAACGTGAAGAACCAGTGGCATCTACATCTGCAGAACGTGAAGAACCAGTGGCATCTACATCTGCAGAACGTGAAGCACCAGTGGCATCTACATCTGCAGAACGTGAAGAACCAGCGGCATCTACATCTGCAGAACGTGAAGAACCAGCGGCATCTACATCTGCAGAACGTGAAGAACCAGCGGCATCTACATCTGCAGAACGTGAAGAACCAGTGGCATCTACATCTACAGAACGTGAAGAACCAGTGGCATCTACATCTGCAGAACGTGAAGCACCAGTGGCATATACATCTGCAGAACGTGAAGCACCAGTGGCATATACATCTGCAGAACATGAAGACCAGTGGCATCTACATCTGCAGAACGTGAAGAACCAGCGGCATCTACATCTGCAGAACGTGAAGAACCAGTGGCATCTACATCTGCAGAACGTGAAGAACCAGTGGCATCTACATCTGCAGAACGTGAAGAACCAGCGGCATCTACATCTGCAGAACGTGAAGAACCAGCGGCATCTACATCTGCAGAACGTGAAGCACCAGTGGCATCTACATCTGCAGAACGTGAAGAACCAGCGGCATCTACATCTGCAGAACGTGAAGAACCAGTGGCATCTACATCTGCAGAACGTGAAGCACCAGTGGCATATACATCTGCAGAACGTGAAGCACCAGTGGCATCTACATCTGCAGAACGTGAAGAACCAGCGGCATCTACATCTGCACAACGTGAAGAACCAGTGGCATCTACATCTGCAGAACGTGAAGAACCAGTGGCATCTACATCTACAGAACGTGAAGACCCAGTGGCATCTACATCTACAGGAGATTATAAATTTGTAAAGCCATTTTCATGTTTAGTGTACACGCCATACAACGGCGTTTGTAATCGCCAGCGTGTAAAGTCGGGACTTACGAACCTCGACTTACGAACAGACACCTCCTGGAACCAAACTCGTTCGCAAGGTGACGATTCCCGTACCCTTAACCGCTTCCCCCCCCAGCACGTCCGTCCGGCCAGCGTGGAAGAGTAGACCAAGGTAGCCCCTTTTACCCCCCCCCCACCTTCCCACCATCTTGGCGTCCAACTCTCTACCCCACTCGCCAAATGATCGACTCACCACCCCTGGGTTGGACAGAGGACGAGGGAGATGGGGGGGGGCGGGTGGGTTGAGTGGGGGGGGGGATGGTGGGGGAATGGTGGGGGGATGGTGGTGGGGATGGTGGGGGGATGGTGGGGGGGGATGACGGGGGGGGGGTTGTGAATTTAGGAATGTTAAGGAGAAATCTGCGCGCAGGGAGATCGAATGCCACTTGGCGACCCGCGTTCTTCTCGTGGGTGGCACGTGGCCTCCTTGCACGGATATCCAGACACCAGCCACGCCTCCTTACATAACGGCCGTGCGGATGTCGTGTGCTTGTCTGTGTGTGTACGTGTGTGTGTACGTGTGTGTACGTGTGTGTGTACGTGTGTGTCTGTGTGTGTGTGTCTATGTGTGTGTCTGTGTGTACGTGTGTGTGTCTGTACGTGTGTGTGTGTCTGTGTATGTACGTGTGTGTGTGTATGTGTGTGTGTCTGTGTGTGTGTCTGTGTGTGTACGTGTGTGTGTCTGTGTGTGTGTGTCTGTGTATGTACGTGTGTGTGTATGTGTGTGTACGTGTGTGTGTCTGTACGTGTGTGTGTTTGTGTGTCTGTACGTGTGTGTGTATGTGTGTGTACGTGTGTGTGTATGTGTGTGTGTACGTCTGTGTGTGTATGTACGTGTGTGTATGTATGTGTGTATGTACGTGTGTGTGTGTGTCTGTGTGTGTATGTGTGTGTATGTGTACGTGTGTGTACGTCTGTGTGTGTGTACGTCTGTATGTGTGTGCACGTGTGTGTGTACGTGTGTGATATGTACGTGTGTGGTGGGGAGCGGTAGTGTAGCGGTTAGCGCGCTGCGCTATGAACCTGGCGACCCGGTTCGATTCCCGCTCACGGCTAACACCAGTGACGATTATCTGAACCGGTCCTGGGCCCCCCTAGGTCGACTCAGCCTTAAATGAGTACCTGGTGCGGTGTGTAAACATCGCCACTAGGGAGACAAAGGCGGTCGGGCGTGGTGCTGGCCACCCACCCCTCGTGTACCGTTCCGGCCTTCATAGGTGCTCGCTAACAGCACTTGCCACTACAGTCTGTTAGAGGCTACACGGGGGATCTTTGTCTGTGTCTCATTCATAGGCATTCACACCACGCAGAAACACACAGACACACACACACCACGCACACACACAGAAAGACAAAGATGCCCCGTGTAGCCTCTAACAGACTGTCGGGGCAAGTGCTGTTAGCGAGTAGCAGCAGCAGCGCCTTCTGAATGAGACAAAGACAAAGGTCCCCCGTGTAGCCTCTAACAGACTGTCGGGGCAAGTGCTGTTAGCGAGTTCAACAACAACAACATTCTAAAGTTTAAACAACATTAATTTAATTACCGAAGCAAACTCCACCTGCCTCGCCAAATGATTGACCCCCACCCCACCCGCCGCCCTCCGCCAATATTAATGGATTAACAGCATCAGCAATGATCGGAATCGATCATTTTCCCACTGAAAATTCGGATAATTCGGTCGCGAAATGGTTAAAGTCTGGCGTAGTGGGTTTAGCTGCACACACACACACAGAGTACTGTATTACAGTGTCTCCTTGCCTGCCAGTGTGTGTGTGACTCTCTCTGACGATTTTCTGAATCGTGGTGTTGGCCACCCACCACCCTCCCTTGCCCCTACAGCCTGTCGAAGGCTACCTGGTGGACCTTTGTCTTCATAGGTCCTGCTGACCAACAGCACTTGCCCCCACAGCCTGCCTAAGGCTACCTGGGGGACCTTTGTCTTCATAGGTGCTACTCACCAACAGCACTTGCCACTACAGCCTGTCGAAGGCTACCCGGGCAACTTTTGTCTTCATAGGTGATACTCACCAACAGCACTTGCCCCCACAGCCTGTCGAAGGCTACCCGGGGGACCTTTGTCTTCATAGGTGCTACTCACCAACAGCACTTGCCACTACAGCCTGTCGAAGGCTACCCGGGCAACTTTTGTCTTCATAGTGATACTCACCAACAGCACTTGTCCCTACAGCCTGTCGAAGGCTACCTGGGTGACCTTTGTCTTCATAGGTGCTACTCACCAACAGCACTTGCCCCAACAGCCTGTCCAAGGCTACCCGGGTGACCTTTGTCTTCATAGGTGCTACTCACCAACAGCACTTGCCCCCACAGCCTGTCGAAGGCTACCCGGGGGACCTTTGTCTGTGTTACGCAACGGGTGGGAGGCAACCTCTCGGAGCCGCCGTCACATCCCGCGTGTGACCCCCCACCAGCCCCGCCCCCTTATCCACCAGCCCCGCCCCCTGCCCCACAGCCCCTCCCACCCCGACCACCACCACCACCACCACGTGCCCACTGCCAGAGAAGAGACTTCGACTCTCTCTCTTTAGCTCTCTACACAGTCCAGAGTGGGAGGAGAGGAATCCACCACTCCCCACCACTACTCTCCACCACCACCACCACTCCCCACCACCACCACCACTCCCCACCAGCACCACCACCACTCCCACCACCACTACTCTCACCACCACCACTCCCACCACCACTCCCCACCACCACCACCACTCTCCACCACCACCACCATCCCCACCACCACTACTCCACACCACCACCACCACCACTCCCCACCACTACTCTCTACCACCACCACCACTCCCCACCACCACCACCACCACTCCCACCACCACTCCCCACCACCACCACTCTCCACCACCACCACCACTCCCACCACCACCACTCCCACCACCACCACTCCCCACCACCACCACCACCACCACTCCCACCACCACCACTCCCCACCACCACCACCACCACCACTCCCACCACCACCACTCCCCACCACTCCCCACCACCACCACTCTCCACCACCACCACCACTCCCCACCACCACCACTCCCACCACCACCACTCCACCACCACCACCACCACCACTCCCCATCACCACTACCACCACCACTCCCCACCACCACCACTCCCCACCACCACTCCCACCACCACCACTCCCCACCACCACCACCACTACCAATTCCCACCACCACCACTCCCCACCACCACCACTCTCCACCACCACTCCCCACCACCACCACTCCCCACCACCACCACCACCACTCCCCACCACCACTCCCACCACCACCACTCCCACCAGCACCACCACTCCCACCACCACTACCAATTCCCACCACCACCAATCCCCACCACCACTCCCACCACCACCACTCCCCACCACCACTCCCCACCACCACCACTCCCCACCACCACCACCACTACAATTCCCACCACCACCACTCCCACCACCACCACTCTCCACCACCACTCCCCACCACCACCACTCCCCACCACCACCACCACCACTCCCACCACCACTCCCCACCACCACCACTCCCCACCAGCACCACCACTCCCCACCACCACTACCAATTCCCACCACCACCAATCCCACCACCACTCCCCACCACCACCANTCCCCACCACCACCACCACCACTCCCCACCACCACCACCCCCACCACCACCACCACTCCCCACCACCACCACCACATCCTCATCACCACCACCACTCCCCCACCACACCACNACACTCCCCACCACCACCACCACTCCCCACCCACCACTCTCTCACCACCACCACCACCACTCCCCACCACNCCCACCACCACCACCACCACTCCCCACCACCACCACTCCCCACCACCACTCCCCCCACCACCACCACTCCTCACCACCACTACCACCACCACTCCCCACCACTCCCCCACCACCACCACTCCCCCACCACCACCACTCCCCACCACCCCCACCACCACCACTCCCCACCACCACTCCCCCCCACCACCACCACTCCTCACCACCACCACTCCCCACCACCACCACCACTCTTTTCCTCCACGTATTTGGAGGGTTGTGGGTGTGTGCGCGTGTTGCGTGTGCGCGCGTGTGTGTGCGTGTGCGCGCGTGTGTGTGGGTGTGTGTGCGCGTGTGTGGGTGTGTGTGCGCGTGTGTGCGCGCGTGTGTGGGTGTGTGTGTGCGTGTGTGTGTGCGTGTGTGTGTGCGTGTGTGTGTGGGTGTGCGCGCGTGTGTGTGCGTGTGTGGGTGTGAATAGCGCCTCGCTTCTGAGTCTCACCCCCGAGGGAGGAGGAGGAGGAGGGAGGGAGGGGGGGTCTGGAGGCGGGAGTCATCTTCGTGTTTAAAGACAAAAACATCGCGCCGATTCATTTATTTGGGAGCACGAGAGAGGGGAGAGGGGAGAGCGAGATCGCTCCGTGGGTCTAAGAATATTGCTGGGGTGTGTTTCTTGGTGTTGTTATATGTCACAGTTTAGTTTACATCTCACCCACACATCACCACCATCACCACCACCATCACCACCATCCTCCAGCTCGCCTCGTCCACACTGCGATCGTCCGCGCCGGCAGCAGCAGAGATGTACTCGCCCTTGTGTCTAACACAGGTACGCAGAGACACGCGCACAGACACGCGCACACGCAGACACGTGTACAGACAGACACACGCACAGACAGACACACACACAGGCAGACACACGCACAGACAGACACACGTACAGACAGACACACACACAGACAGACACACGCACAGACAGACACACGTACAGACAGACACACGCACAGACAAACACACACAGGCAGACACGTGTACAGACAAACACACGTACAGACAGACACACGCACAGACAGACACGTACAGGCAGACACACGCACAGACAGACACACGCACATACAGACACGTGTACAGGCAGACACACGCACAGACAGACACACGTACAGACAGACACACGCACAGACAGACACACGCACAGACAGACACACACACAGACAGACACACACACAGACAGACACACGTACAGAAAGACACACACACAGACAGACACACGTACAGACAGACACACGTATAGACAGACAGACACACAGACAGACACACGTACAGACAGACACACGTACAGACAGACACACACACAGACAGACACACACACGGGCAGACACACGCACAGACAGACACCCGCACAGACAGAAACACACACAGACACACACACAGACAGACAGACACACAGACAGACAGACACACGTAGAGACAGACACACGCACAGACACACGCACAGACAGACACACACACATACAGACACACACACACAGACAGACACACGCACAGACAGACACACACACAGACAGACACGTACAGACACACGCACAGACAGACACACACACAGACAGACACACGTACAGACAGACACACAGACAGACACACGCACAGACAGACACACACACAGACAGACACACGCACAGACAGACACAGACAGACACACACACAGACAGACACACACACAGATACAGACAGACACACACACAGACAGACACATACAGACAGACACACGCACAGGCAGACACACCCACAGACAGACACACGCACAGACAGGCACACACACAGACAGACACACGTACAGACAGACACACGTACAGACAAACACACACACAGACAAACACACGCACAGACAGACACACGTACAGACAGACACGCACAGACAGACACACAGAGACAGACACACGCACAGACAGACACACACACAGACAGACACACGTACAGACAGACACACACACAGACATACACACGTACAGACAGACACACGCACAGACAGACACACACACAGACAGACACACGCACAGACAGACACACACACAGACAGACACACGCACAGACAGACACCCGTACAGACAGACACACACACAGACAGACACACGTACAGACAGACACACACACAGACAGACACACGCACAGACAGACACACGTACAGACACACGCACAGACAGACACACGCACAGACAGACAGACACACGCACAGACAGACACACATACAGACAGACATACGCACAGACAGACACACGTACAGACAGACACACGCACAGACAGACACACACACAGACCGACACACACACAGACAGACAGACACACAGACAGACACACGTACAGACAGACACACGTACATATAGACACACGTACAGACAGACACACAGTCAGACACGCACAGACAGACACACGCACAGACAGACACACGCACAGACAGACACACGTACAGACAGACAGACACACGCACAGACAGACACACACACAGACAGACACACGTACAGACAGACACACGCACAGACAGACACACGTACAGACAGACACACACACAGACAGACACACGCACAGACAGACACACACACAGACAGACAGACACACGCACAGACAGAAACACGTACAGACAGACACGTACAGACAGACACACGTACAGACAGACACACGCACAGACAGACACACACACAGACAGACACACGCACAGACGGACACACACACAGACAGACACACGTACAAACAGACACACGCACAGACAGACACACTCACAGACAGACACACGCACAGACAGACACACGCACAGACAGACACACGTACAGACAGACACACGTACAGACACACGCACAGACAGACACACGCACAGACAGACACACGCACAGACAGACACACACACAGACAGACACACGTACAGACAGACACACAGACAGACACACGCACAGACAGACACACGCACAGACAGACAGACAGACACATGTACAGACAGACACACGTACAGACAGACACACGTACAGACAGACACACGTACAGGTAGACACACACACAGACAGACACACACACAGACAGACACACGCACAGACAGACAGACACACAGACAGACACACGTACAGACAGACACACGTACAGACAGACACACGCACAGACAGACACACGTACAGACAGACACACAGACAGACACACGCACAGACAGACACACGCACAGGCAGACGTATATATACAAACATGCATACACACATACACACGCATACACACATACACACACATACATTCTCACACACAGATAGACTTACAATCGATACAGACTAACAGGAATACAGACAGACACACAGACAGACTGTATACACACACACAAAGACAAAGATCCCCGTGTAGCCTTAACAGACTGTTGGGGCAAGTGCTGTTAGTGAGCACCTATGAAGGCCGGAACGGCACACAGGGGTGGGTGGCCAGAACCACGCCCGACCGCCTTTGTCTCCCTAGTGGCAATGTTTACACACCGCACCAGGTACTCATTTGAGGCTGAGGCGACCTAGAGGAGGCCCAGGATCAGTTCAGACAATCGTCACTGGTGTTGGCCGTGAGCGGGAATCGCAGGTTCGTAGCGCAGCGCGCTTACCGCTGCACCACCGCTCCCAACCACACACACACANCTACACACACACACGCAACACACACACACAGCTACACACACACACGCNACACACACACATCACACACACAGCAACACACACACACACAGACACACACACANCNACACACACACACANTACACACACACAACCACACACACACACAGACACACACAGACACACACACATACACACCACACACACACAGACACACACACACACAGACCGNTACAACACACACACACACACACACACACACACACACNCACAGACACACACACAGAAACTACACACACACACACTGCCACACACACACATACACACACANTNCACACACACACCACACACACACACACACACACACACAACACACACACACNCACACACACAGACACACACACACANACACACACACAGATACACACACACAGACACACACACACNACACACACANCTGACACACACACACGNTAACACACACACACAGCTACACACACACACAACACACACACACAACACACACACACACANCACACACACACAACNACACACACACACAGACTACACACACACAGCTACACACACACACANCCACACACACACAGTCTAACACACACACACAGCTACACACACACAGACACACACACACACACAGACACACACACAGNAACACACACACACAGACACACAGCTACACACACACAGCACACACACACACANGACACACACACAGATACACACACACAGACACACACACGCTCACACACACACAGCTGACACACACACGCAACACACACACACAGCTACACACACACACAGGCAACNCACACACACACTAAACACACACANCTACACACACACANCAACACACACACACATACACACACACAGATACACACACACAGACACACACACACTACACACACACACATACACACACACAGCCCNACACACACACACATCACACACACACACACNCACACACTACACACACAACACACACACACATACACACACACACACACACACACACACACACGTGAGCCCACNCACAGCTACACACACAACACACACANGGTTTANNCACACACACACNNCACACACACACACACACACACACAGCTANACACACACTCTNCACACACACTAGATATACACAACACAACAACAACAACAGCCATTCGCCACTAAGTGCGGTGACGTCACCACGACGCTTGTGCCAGGCCATGTGCACCTTGAGGCCACGTGAAGTGTCGAACGCCCGCTGGCAAGAGGTCACGGGGCAGACCCAGGTGCACGGGTCGACTGACCGAGATGACTGGCTGATGCACCACCTGTGCCCCTTACTGTGCCAACTTGCTGTGCTTTAGCCACCCGGCGCTCCCTTCGTTTTTGTGAGCGTCGCTCCTCCACCATCCGTTGTTGTTGGAGGCGACTGCCTCAAACTGCCCAGTAGCGTCCTTCACGAGCCTCCTCCACAGAGGCCGATCTTGACACCGCTGGTACCAGTCATCGGCAAGTCCACTCAGCTCCACGTCCTCCTGTACCACATCACTCCATCTCTTCTCTAGCCCGTGCCGCGCCCGTTTAGCCCCCTCGATCCGGCCGAACAAAAGCTGTTTAGGCATGCGGTGGCTGGGCATGCGGGCTACATGACCCAGCCAACACAGCCTTGCCTCCCGGAGGAGCTCACCGATGGGACTTTGTCCAGATCTTTCAAGGATTTGTGAGCTCCTCACACAATCCAGCTTGGTCAAACCCAGGATGGATCGTAGGCAGGCCAGCCTAAATGTTTCCAACCGGCGAAGATGCTCCATTAGGGGGTCCACGTTTCGCAAGCGTAGAGAAGGGAGGGAATGACTGTGGCCGAGAAGACCTGAAGCTTCGTGCGGAGCGACAGACCAGGTAGCTTCCACACAGCGTTACGCAACCGATGAAAGATATTGCCGCTCGACTGATTCGGAGTGAGACTTCTGCTGTAAACTGGAGCCGGTCATAAGCACACTGGCCAGGTATGGGAAACTCTCAACTCTTTCCACAACTGCCCATCACCGATTGGGAGTTGTGGGGGTGAGTGTCTGATGGTACAAAATACCCAGGCAGATGCTTAGTTTTGGTGGGGCTGATGGTAGGCCCCACCTCTTAGTGGCACGCTCTAGTCTCAGCAGCAGCGTCTCCAACTCCTCATCTGAATGAGCAGCTATTACCAAATGATCGGCATACATAACGTGGTTGACCACTAGGGAGCCATCCCTTGATCGCACCCGGGCATCGATCAGCCTCCCATTATATCTGTACCAAATGGAAATTCCCCCGGTACAGCTATTGAAGGCTTCAAAATAGATGTTAAATAATGTGGGAGCCAGAGGACATCCCTGTCGCACCCCAAGGTGTACAGGGAAAGGCTCTGACTCCCGGCCACGTAGTTTTACCCGGGCCCGTTCACCATTATGAAGGTCCTTAATGATTGTGAGCAGAGGGTCAGGGACTCCGAAAGCACGAAAAACAATCCAGAGCCCAGGCCGACTGATGGTATCATAGGCCTTGACCAGGTCAATAAAGCAGAGATGTAAGTCTTGTTGGAATTCCCTACACCTCTCCTGTAGCGGACGGACAGAAAAAATGGAATCTGTGCAGGACCGCCCTTTCCTGAAACCGCATTGGGACTCTACAAGCCTCTCCTCAGCGTGCCTGGCAAGGCGATGTTGAATAATCCTTGCCAGGACCTTTCCCGGCACACTGAGGAGTGAGATGCCCATGTAGTTGTTACAGTCTGTGCGGTCCCCCTTCTTACACAGGGGGACCACCAGGGCATCCTTACAATCCTGCGGAACCCGTCCAGTGGTCCAGACTGTTGTTATGATGTCATGTAGGGCAGTCTGTGCACAAACGCTACCCTCCCTCAGCATTTCGCTTGGGAGATCATCTCTGCCCGGTGCCTTTCCTGGTCTCAGACTCCGGATCGCCCTCAGTACTTCCTCAACAGATGGCACCTCAGCCAGCCACTCACAGGGGATGACTTCTTCCAATATTTGAGGCACCGCAGCCTCAGCAGGGTTATCCCCACTTTGTGCCACGATGTTTTTCTGGCTGAGGGATTTCCCCTCCCCAGGACCTCACAGAAATGCTCAGCAAATCTGCAAACTTGTTCCTGGGGGTCGGAGATTGGATCACCGTTTTTCCCCCTAATGATGGTAATAGGTGTGGCGCTGCAGGTTACTTTTTGATGGAGTTAAATAGTGATTTGTGATCGCGGGCCACTGAGGCAGACTCCATCTCCTCAGCAACCCGCGACCACCACCCATCCTTGCAGCGCCTTACGGCTCTCCGAACCTCCGAGCGAAGGCTGCGGTAAACCTCCTCATTCTCTGACGTGGGATGCTGTAGCCGATGAGTGTGGGCCTGTCGCTTTTTCTCAATTAACCTGAACACCTCCTCTGTCAGCCAGGGTTTCTGTGGAGGTCTGGACCGCGTACCCAAAGCAGCCATTGCAGCTGCATGAGTCACCGTCTTAAACCTCGCCCATTTACCCTCGACATCAGGTGGAGTGGAGGACAATGCCAACCCCACTGCAAGCGATGATGAAATTCTCGCTTGCAACTTTCATCAGCTAACTGAGACCAGGCCACTTTTGGTTGGAATGGGGTCCTGGGTGTAGACCCACCACCGGAGTGGAAGGATGGCAGGCGCACTTACAGATGACAGTCGATGGTCAGAGGGCAGATCACTCCACGATAGGTCCTGTGTCAAGGACATGGGCTCGCATCCGCTGGTCCGTCACTATGTAGTCCACAGATGTTCTTGCACACACACGCGCACACACACGCACACACACACGCACACACGCACACACACGTACACACACACGTACACACACGCACACACACACACGCACACACGCACACACACACGCACACACGCACACACACACGCGCACACACACACACGCACACACACACGCACACACACACGCACCACGAACACACACACGCACACACACACACGCACACACGCACACACACACACGCACACACACGCACACGTTGTGTGTTTACACATCCCATCAGCCGAGTCAGGCTCGCTTGAACTGCTGCTTCAGTAGAATTGTCCAGTAGGACCTCTATGGATCTTTATGGAACTTTGTGGGTCTCTATGGATCTCTATGGAACTCTATGGAACTCTGTGGATGTGTATGGGTCTCTATGTATCTCTATGGAACTCTGTGGATGTATATGGGTCTCTATGGAACTATGTATCTCTATGTGACTCTATGTAACTCTATTAATCTCTATGTAACTCTATGTATCTCTATGTGACTCTATGGATCTCTATGTAACTCTATGTAACTCTATGGATCTCTATGTAACTCTATGGATCTCTATGTAACTCTATGTAACTCTATGGATCTCTATGTAACTCTATGGATCTCTGTGTAACTCTATGTATCTCTATGTAACTCTATGTAACTCTATGGATCTCTATGCAACTCCATGGATCTCTATGTAACTCTATGGATCTCTATGTAACTCTATGTATCTCTATGCAACTCTATGGATCTCTGTGTAACTCTATGTAACTCTATGGATCTCTATGTAACTCTATGGATCTCTGTGTAACTCTATGAATCTCTATGTAACTCTATGGATCTCTATTTAACTCTATGGATCTGCTGCTACTCGCTAACAGCACTTGCCCCAACAGTCTGTTAGAGGCTACACGGGGGATCTTTGTCTATGAAGGCCGGCACTGCGGCACACGAAGGGGTGGGTGGCCACCACCACGCCCGGCCGCCTTTGTCTCCCCAGTGGGCGATGTTTTACTCCACCACACCGCACCAGCTACTCATTTGAGGCCGAGTCGACCTAGATGAGGAACCCCAGGACTGGTTCAGATCATGGCTAGCGCGTACGTCGTATGCATGTGTGTGTGGTGAGCTTGAACTTCCTTCACACCGTACGTAGCCAACCGTGCTAATCGGAGGTGCCAGGGGGCAGGACAATAATCAGAATCAGAAACGGTTTTAATCGCCATGTAAGTTTGCACAAACAAGGAATTCACTATGGCGGGACGGTGCATACATTGAACAAGTAGGAATCTTAGCTTATATAAAAGTTATACACTCTAATTATACTAACGTTACAAAGTATAAGTAATACCAAAGGGCTAAAATCTTTAAAATTATGAATAAGTAGACCTTATAAAATGCGAATGTAAAATGTTAATTAGCCGTATTAAACAATCTTAAAATACAAAAATACAAATAAGATTACACGTAAGTATGGAAAGGTGTAATTATGTAGATAAAATGTTATAGTAAGTGTAACAGTCATTTTAAGTGTAAAAGTCATTTTAAGCCCTTGGCCTTGTTGAGGAGGCCAACAGCAGATGGGAAAAAACTGTTTTTATGACGTGAGGTTTTGGTCTTGATGGACCGCAGCCTTCTGCCGGAGGGGAGTAGCTGGAACAGAGAGTATCCAGGGTGCGAGGAATCGTCCGCAATCTTCCTCGCTCGCTTCAGGGTCCTCAAAGTGTGCAGGTCCTCAAGGGTTGGTAGATTACAGCCAATCACCTTCTCAGCAGTGCGGATGATACGCTGCAGTCTGCTCTTGTCCTTGGCAATTGCAGCAGCGTACCAGACGGTGATGGAGGAGGTGAGGATGGACTCAATGATGGCTGTATAGAAGCACACCATCATTGTCTTTGGCAGATTAAATTTCTTCAGCTGCCGTAGGAAGTACATTCTCTGTTGAGCTCTCTTGATAAGGGAGCTAATGTTCAGTTCCCACTTGAGGTCCTGGGAGAGGATAGTGCCCAGGAAGCGGAAGGACTCAACATTGGTGACTGGGGAGTCGCACAGGGTGATGGGGGTGAGTGGGGCTGGACTTCAGGAAGAATACAGCCCCACTGAACATCAGCTCCCTTATCAAGAGAGCTCAACAACACTAAACACCACAACAACAACACTAAACACCACCACCACAACAACAACAACAACACTAAACACCACCACCACAACAACAACAACGATGACGATTTTAAAGTGCATTTATTCTAGATTTGAAGCTTTCGTGACCGCAAGGATTCATATTCTTAGGTTTTTTCGGTCAAGTCACGTAGGTGACAGGAGGTCCGTCTATTTGAGTCTGCACAGCTGTCGTGGCTGTGACGGTTCCACCTGAAGACGGAGGCTTGTGTTGCCTCCGAAACGTCGTGATTTTTATTTTATTTTACTTTTATTAATTTTAATGTTTCACCTACGTGACTTTACCGAAAAAACCTAAGAATATGATTTTAAAGTGCATCACAGCTCCCAGTCGCTTCATAACATTGACGAGGAAGAGAGCGTTCCAGACGGCCGCAGACTTATCGAGCGGCCGCTTTGTTTTAAGCGAGCAAAACCTCTGGACCGGGTTAGTTTTTTACGTATGAAGTATAATATTAATAATAAGTAGAATTGTTATAATTATTATTAATGAATTGTCATTTAATTCAGCGTCGTCCAACAGCGAATGCATTGCCCGGGGCTGATGAGGTTTGACGCGTTTGCTCTGGGATGTTGACTACCTCGCCTGGTGTACAGGAGGTCCGTCGGTTCGATCCCTACCCCTGATACGTGCTGTACGTTTGGTGTCTGCGTCTCTCTCTCATCATCATCATTGTGTTGGCTATGGGATGTTGACTACCTCGCCTGGTGTACAGGAGGTCCGTCGGTTCGATCCCGACCTCTGATACCTGCTGCACGTTTGGAGTCTGCGTGTCTCTCTCATCATCATCATTGCGTTGGCTATGGGATGTTGACGACCTCGCCTGGTGTACAGGAGGTCCGTCGGTTCGATCCCTACCCCTGATACCTGCTGTACGTTTGGTGTCTGCGTCTCTCTCTCATCATCATCATTGTGTTGGCTATGGGATGTTGACTACCTCGCCTGGTGTACAGGAGGTCCGTCGGTTCGATCCCTACCCCTGATACGTGCTGTACGTTTGGAGTCTGCGTCTCTCTCTCATCATCATCATTGCGTTGGCTATGGGATGTTGACTACCTCGCCTGGTGTACAGGAGGTCCATCGGTTCAATCCCGACCCCTGATACCTGCTGTACATTTGGAGTCTGCGTGTCTCTCATCATCATCATCATTGCGTTGGCTATGGGATGTTGACGACCTCGCCTGGTGTACAGGAGGTCCGTCGGTTCGATCCCGACCCCTGATACCTGCTGTACATTTGGAGTCTGCGTGTCTCTCTGATCATCATCATCATTGCGTTTGCTATGGGATGTTGACGACCTCGCCCGGTGTACAGGAGGTCCGTCGGTTCGATCCCTACCCCTGATACCTGCTGTACATTTGGAGTCTGCGTGTCTGTCATCATCATCATCATTGCGTTGGCTATGGGATGTTGACGACCTCGCCTGGTGTACAGGAGGTCCGTCGGTTCGATCCAGACCCTGACGACGCCCGCTGCTGTCTATTTGAGTCTAAGTGTCTCTTGTGTGTCTCAGGCCGCGGTGAGATCGTGAGATAGGGTAGAGTGAGAGAGAGAGAGAGAGCTTGTTAGACAGAGGGCAGTGAGAGAGAGAGAGTGGGAGGGGAGAGCGAGCGAGAGCGGTCGAGAAGAGAGTTATATAAGCGGGTACAGTGCAGACGAGGGGCTCTCATCGCAGGGAGAGGATTCCCGGGAGGGGAGAGGGGGGAGGGAGGGAGACAGAGAGACGCAACTCACACGCAGAGTGTGCGGTGGTGGTGGTAGTTGTGGTGGTTGGGGTGGTGGTGGTGGTCGAACACAGTGTGGTGGTGGTTGTGGTGCTGGTTGGTAAACACGGTGTGGTTGGACATAGTGGTTGGGGTGGTGCTGGTGGTTAGTGGTTGTGGTGGTTGGACACAGTGTGGAGGTGGTGGCGGTGCTGGTAGTTGTGGTGGTTGGGGTGGTGCTGGTGGTTGGGGTGGTGCTGGTGGTGCTGGTGGTGCTGGTGGTTGTGGTGGTTGGGGTGGTGCTGGTGGTGCTGGTGGTTGTGGTGGTGCTGGTGGTGCTGGTGGTGCTAGTGGTGCTGGTGGTTGGGGTGGTGCTGGTGGTTGGGGTGGTGCTGGTGGTGCTGGTGGTTGTGGTGGTTGGGGTGGTGCTGGTGGTTGGGGTGGTGCTGGTGGTTGTGGTAGTGGTGGCGGTGGTGGTAGTTGGTGGTTGTGGTGGTTGGACACTAGTGTGGTGGTAGTGGTGGTGCTGGTGGTTGTGGTAGTGGTGGCGGTGCTGGTAGTTGGTGGTTGGACACTAGTGTGGTGCTGGTGGTTGTGGTGGTGGTTGTGGTGGTGGTGATGGAGATGAACCAGTGGTCTGGGGAATCGACAGAGATCGTGGGACGAGATGGGTGTGGTGCAGAGGAAGGGGATGGCGATGGTGGGGGGAGGATGGAGGGGACGGGGTGGTGGTGGTGGGAGGTGGTGGTGGTGGGGGGTGGTGGTGGTGGTGGTGTTATTGGTGGGGGGGCTAAAGGAAATACAAAATCTTGGACCCCTATTGACCTAATGGAAAAACACACGCGGCCCGGGATACATCTGCGGCGTAGCTAATGCGTGCCGTGCTGCTGCTACTCGCTAACAGCACTTGCCCCGACAGTCTGTTAGAGGCTACACGGGGGACCTTTGTCTTTGTCTCCTTCATAGGCGCTGCTGCTGCTACTCGCTAACAGCACTTGCCCCGGCAGTCTGTTAGAGGCTACACAGGGGACCTTTGTCTTTGTCTCCTTCATAGGCGCTGCTGCTGCTACTCGCTAACAGCACTTGCCCCGGCAGTCTGTTAGAGGCTACACGGGGGAGCTTTGTCTTTGTGCGTGTGGTGGTCATTCCTGAAACATATTATTTACGAACCCACGCTGACCACAGCGTGACCCAATGCGGTTTTGTGGTCACTCCGCCAGCCCACTAAGAACCACCGCAACTCTATGGGTCTCTGTGCAACTCTATGGGTCTCTGTGCAAGTCTATGTGTCTCTGTGTAAGTCTATGTGTCTCTGTGCAAGTCTATGGGGTTCTGTGTAAGTCTATGTGTCTCTGTGTAAGTCTATGTGTCTCTGTGCAAGTCTATGGGGTTCTGTGTGAGTCTATGGGTCTCTGTGTGAGTCTATGGGTCTCTGTGTGAGTCTATGGGTCTCTGTGTGAGTCTATGGGACTCTGTGTGAGTCTATGGGTCTCTGTGCAAGTCTATGGGACTCTGTGTGAGTCTATGGGACTCTGTGTGAGTATATGGGACTCTGTGTGAGTCTATGGGTCTCTGTGCAAGTCTATGTGTCTCTGTGTGAGTCTATGGGGTTCGGTGTGAGTCTATGTGTCTCTGTGTAAGTCTATGTGTCTCTGTGTAAGTCTATGTGTCTCTGTGTGAGTCTATGGGGTTCGGTGTGAGTCTATGGGTCTCTGTGTAAGTCTATGTGTCTCTGTGTGAGTCTATGTGTCTCTGTGTGAGTCTATGGGGTTCTGTGTGAGTCTATGGGTCTCTGTGTAAGTCTATGGGTCTCTGTGAGTCTATGGGTCTCTGTGTAAGTCTATGGGTCTCTGTGAGTCTATGGGTCTCTGTGTGAGTCTATGGGTCTCTGTGAGTCTATGGGTCTCTGTGTAAGTCTATGGGTCTCTGTGTGAGTCTATGGGATTCTGTGTGAGTCTATGGGTCTCTGTGTAAGTCTATGTGTCTCTGTGTAAGTCTATGTGTCTCTGTGCAAGTCTATGGGGTTCTGTGTAAGTCTATGGGTCTCTGTGTAAGTCTATGTGTCTCTGTGCAAGTCTATGGGGTTCTGTGTAAGTCTATGGGTCTCTGTGTGATGAGTCTGTGGATCTCTGTGTGACGAGTCTGTGGTTCTCTGTGTGAGTTTATGGGTCTCTGTGTGAGTCCATGGGTCTCTGTGTGAGTCCATGTGTCTCTGTGTGATGAATCTATGGGTCTCTGTGTGTTGAGTCTGTGGGTCTCTGTGTGGGTCTATGTGTCTCTGTGTGGCGAGTCTATGGGACTCTGTGTGAGTCCATGGATCTTTGTGTGAGGAGTCTATGGGTCTCTGTGTGAGTCCATGGATCTTTGTGTGAGGAGTCTATGGGTCTCTGTGTGAGTCCATGGATCTTTGTGTGAGGAGTCTATGGGTCTCTGTGTGAGTCTATGTATGTTGAACTTCTTTCGCACCGCACGTAAGCTAACGGCGCTTTAATCGGAGGTTGCGGGGGGGGGAGTGTGTGGCTGAGTGAAGGAGTGGATGAGCGAGTAAGCGAGTGGGTGAATTAGTGGGTGAGTGTATGGCTGAGTGTATGGCTGAGTGAGTGCTTGAGTGAGCAGGTGGCCGAGCGAGTGGGTGAGCGAGTGGGTGAACTAGCGAGTGAGTGTATGGCTGAGTGAGTGGGTGAGCGAGCGGGTGAGCGAGCGGGTGAGCGAACGGGTGGGCGAGCGGGTGAGCGATTTCCTGCATCGAGGGTGTTTGTAGCTCATCATCTCATTCACAGCCTGCAGAGAACCCGTGCTGGAAATTCCACATTGCCATGGCGGTTAACCCAATGCTCAAATTGACCGACATCCCACCCGCGGACCATAGGGAGAGATGATGATGGTGATGATGGCGATCAATTAGCTGTGTCACGTGGACACACGGGGTCGTTAATTAACGCGCGTGTGTCAATCCATTAATGAATGGCTCCCATGTTGACCCGCAGAGTCACGTGGTCACCAATCAACGGAGTTCACGCGCCAATTTAATTGCCCGTGTCTAATTGTGTCTCGTTTGTGTCTCCCACTCGGCACCGCCACGGCCACCACCACAACCACCACCACCACCACAACCATCTCACTACCTCACCTCCACCACCTACAACATTTCATAACCTCTCACCACCACCACCACCTCACCATCTCACCACCACCACTACCACAACCATTTCACCTCCACCATCTACAACATTTCATAACTTCTCACCACCACCACCACCACCACCTCATCATCTCACCTCCACCACCTACAACATTTCATAATCTCTCACCACCACCACAACCATCTCACCACCACCACAACCATCTCACCATCTCCACCACAATATCGCCCTCCGCAACCTCAACCACCACCACAACCATCTCACCACCACCACAATCTCGCCCTCCGCAACCTCAACCACCACCACCTCACCATTCCACCACCTCACCATCTCACCACCTCCACACCACCACCTCACCATCTCACCACCACCACCACACAATCTCACATCTCCACCACAATCTTGCTTTCCGCAACCTCAACCACCACCACCACCTCCTCACCATTCCACCTCCTACAACATTTCATAACCTCTCACCACCACCACCATCTTACCATCTCACCACCACCACCATAACCATCTCACCATCTCCACCACAATCTCGCCCTCCGCAACCTCAACCACCACCACCACCACCTACAACATTTCACACAACCTCACACCCCCACCCACCCACCCACCCCCCACGAACAGGACGAGTTCCACCCGTTCATCGAGGCGCTGCTGCCGCACGTGCGCGCCTTCTCCTACGTGTGGTTCAACCTGCAGGCGCGCAAGCGCAAGTACTTCAAGAAGCACGAGAAGCGCATGTCTCGCGACGAGGAGCGCGCCGCCAAGGAAGAGCTCGTGGCCGAGAAGGTCGACGTCAAGCAGAAGTGGGCCTCTCGCCTCCTCGCCAAGCTGCGCAAGGACATCCGCCCCGAGTGCCGCGAGGACTTTGTGCTGACCGTCACGGCAGGAAGGCCCCCTGCTGCGTCGTCTCGAACCCCGACCAGAAGGGCAAGATCCGTCGCATCGACTGCCTCCGGCAGGCCGACAAAGTGTGGCGCCTCGACCTCGTCATGGTCATCCTCTTCAAGGGGGTTCCCCTCGAGAGCACCGACGGCGAGCGGCTCGTCAAGTCGCCGCTGTGCGCCCAGCCGGCGCTCTGCGTGCAGCCGCGGCACATCGCCGTGTCCGTCAAGGAGCTCGACCTCTACCTGGCCTACTTCGTGCAGGAGCAAGGTGAGACGTGGGGCTGGGTGGGTGGGGCTGGGTGGGGCTGGGTGGGTGGGTGGGTCGGTGGTTGTTTGTTGCGTTTGCAACGGATTCAAGTGCGGCATGGCTCACAGGGCTGTGCCGAAGAAATGAAAGTGAAAACTGAGTGGTGGGTGGGTTGGGTGGATATGGTGGGTGGGGTTGGGGTGGATGGTGAGTTGGGTGATTGGTGGGTGGTGGGTGAGTGATTGGTGGGTGGATGGTGGGTGGGTGTTGGTGGGTGATTGGTGGGTGGGTAGATGAATGAGTGGGTGGATGAGTGAGTGGGTGGGTGAGTGAGTGAGTGGGTGGTGGGTGGGTGGGTCTCTATGAGTTTATTAGATGGTCCACATTTTCCTGACCCTACCCACTGACCCATAGATTTCATGTTGTTGTTGTTTGTTGTTGCTTGTTGTTGATTGTTGATTGTTGTTGTTCGTGCATCACTGACAACGCAGCGGCAAGCATCGCCATGACCACCAGCACCACCGCTTGACATAATTTGCTTAATAATTTTTGCAGCGGAATTGAGAAAAGGGCTCTGATGCTTGGAATGGAATTGTGTGTGGGGGGGCTGGGGGGAGGGGCTGGGGGAGGGGCTGGGGGGGGAGGGGCTGTGGGGGAGGGGCTGGGGGGGAGGGCTGGGGGGGAGGGCTGGGGGGGAGGGGCTGGGGGTCCAATCGGAGCGAAGCGCCAATGTAGAGAAGCAGCCAAAGCGGCCCAGACACTGCCCCCCCCCACCCTACCCCCCACCCTACCCCACCCTACCCCACCCTACCTCCCACCCTACCCCCCACCCTACTCCCACCACCCACTAAAGCTGCCTCCCCCCACCACCACCACCATCACACCACGGCTTTGCGAGCCAAGATCTTCACATTCAAACCATCTCCCACCCACCCATTCATCCACCCACTCATCCACCCACCCACCCACTCATCCACCCACCCACCCACTCATCCACCCACCCATCTACCCATCCCCCCCCACCAAAGACAAAGGTCCCCCGTGTAGCCTGTAACAGACTGTTAGGGGCAAGTGCTGTTAGCGAGTCGCTCCTGTGAAGGCCGGCACGGTGGAACGAGACGGGTGCGTTAGCGACCACGCCCGGCCGCCTTTGTCTCTCCCCAGTGGCGATGTTTGCCACACACGGCGCACCAGGTGCTCGTTTGAGGCTGAGTCGACCTAGGGGAGGGGATCGAACTCGAGTCACCACCGCGGTTCGTAGGGGCACCCCCCCCACGATCACACCTACCCCCCTCCCCCCCATCACACCCACCCCCCCCCCACCATCACCCCCCATCACACTACCCCCCCACCATCCCACCTACCCCCCCCACCATCACACCCCCCCCCACCATCACACCCCCCCCCCACCATCACACCTACCCCCCCCACCATCCCACTACCCCCCCCACATCACACCCCCCCCCACCATCACCCCCCATCACACCTACCCCCCCACCATCCCACCTACCCCCCCACCATCACACCCCCCCACCATCACACCCCCCCCCACCATCACACCTACCCCCCCCACCATCCCACTACCCCCCCCCACCATCACAACCTCCCCACCATCACACCCCCCCACATCACACTACCCCCCCACCATCACACCCACCACCCTCCCCACCATCACACCTACCCCCCCCATCACACCACCCCACCATCACACCCCCACCCACCATCACACACACCCCCCACCATCACACCTACCCCCCCATCACACCCCCCCCCCATCACCTACCCCCCCACACCACAGCGCAACTTCCTGCCCGACTCACTACTCTGCTCATTCCTCTCCGCGCCGCCCCTCCACACTCCTCCTGCTCCCCCCACCCCCACTGTGCCCCCCACAGCCCCCACTAGCCCCCCCCATGTACCGCACAAACCCTACCCCATCGCTGTTGTCGAGAGAGAGCACCCCAACCGCCATGTGCGTTGCGTTACAAACGCCGCGACGCATCATCGGAAGCAGCCCACCACCCCGTACGCCTGTGTGTGTGTGTCACAGTGTGTGTGTGTCACAGTGTGTGTCACAGTGTGTGTGTGCAGAGACCCATAGACTCACACAGAGATCCATAGACTCACACAGAGACCTATAGACTCACACAGAGACCCATAGACTCACACAGAGACCCACAGACTCACACAGAGACCAATAGACTCACACATAGACCCATAGACTCACACAGAGACCATAGACTCGCACAGAGACCCATAGACTCACACAGAGACCCATAGACTCACACTTGACCATAGACTCACACAGAGACCCATAGACTCACACAGAGACCCATAGACTCACACAGAGACCCATAGACTCAGACCCATAGACTCACACAGAGACCCATAGACTCACACATAGACCCATAGACTCACAGAGACCCATAGACTCGCACAGAGACCCATAGACTCACACAGAGACCCATAGACCCACACAGAGACCCATAGACTCACACAGAGACCCATAGACTCACACAGAGACCCATAGACTCACACAGAGACCCATAGACTCACACAGAAACCCACAGACTCACACAGAGACCCACAGACTCACACAGAGAACCCACAGACTTACAGAGACCCACAGACTGCTGCTGCTGCCATCCTCATCATAGGATTAAGATGACACGTTAGCCCCCCCCCTCCCCATCACGACCCCCCCCCCCTTTCCCATTCGTCCTCATCGCAATCTGTGGCTCTGGCGAATTCCTCTCACGGCAGGTGCAGTGTCGTGTGTGCTCGTTGCGCGAGGGAGAGAGAGGGGAGAGAGAGTGGAGTGAGAGAGAGAGGAGAGAGAGAGAGGGGAGACTTTGACTTTTAAACAACTTTTATTGCCGCCAGCAGCAAAAGCACTGGAGGCGATTTTAATATGAAACACACAAAGTCACCAGCAACACAAATGAAAATAAACGCTACAAATCGACGCGCTGTGGCGCTAAATGCGCCGCGTACAACACAAAATAAAAGCCACGTGTGGTGGTGGTGGTCATCGCGCACGCCACGGTGACGAGCGAGCGCTTCAGAAGGTGAACACCACGAGGGTGCCGTCCACGCTGGTACAGAGAGGGGCTTTTCCGGCTCCCCAGCGTTCGAAGAAGACGCGCACATCACCGACACGTGTGTGGTACATGGCGTGCTCCAGCCGGAGCCGCGCCTTGAGCAGGCCCCTGAACACTGAAAGCACAGAGCAGCCGTCAGTGTCACCTTGCAGCATCTTTTTTCTCGTTCTGTACACCGCCATCTTCGCCTGGGTAAGACTGATAGAGATGAGAGATGGGAGAAGGAGAGAGAGCTTGCGCAGTGGCAGTATCGTAGCCAATGAGGTTTATCCGAGGCGCGATTATTGCTAATTGAAAACTTTCCCCAATACCCCGCCACGCTGACTTGAAAGTCAGTCAGTCGGCGTCGGCAATTCTTGCAAGCTCTTTCGGGAGCTTTGGGTAAAAAAAAAGAGAGAGAGGGGAGAGAGAGAGGGGACAGAGGAGAGAGAGAGAGGGTTAGAGAGATAAAGATGAGTGATGCGAGAGAGAGGCGAGAGAGAGAAATGGAAGAGAGGGGAGTGAGAGAGAGGAGAGAGAGGAGAGAGAGAGGAGAGAGAGAGAGATCGTGATACGTGGCAGAGCTACGATCAATCATTCAATTAGGGCCAAGTCACACTTTGCTCACACCCGGCCAGGAGAGGAGAGAGAGAGACGGAGAGGGAGGTTAGGGAGGCATCTTCAGCAGATGTGCGATTCGGACACGAGAGAGAGGGGGGGGGGAGGAGGGTCACTAAGTCCGTGGCCGTTCTGCCGGCTCTACAAGTGACTCGTCAAGTGACGACATTCACATTTCCACATCGTATAGGATGGGGGGAGGCAGTGTCGGATTAAGATAGTGCGGGGCCTGTAGTGTATACGTTATTAAGGGGCCCTAAATAACAAAAAACACGTAAATATTGAAACACGTCAATGTTTAACTTGCATAGTAAAGTACTTGACAGGCAATACGACAAATGGCGAACCTTGAACACCCGGTCGTTCGTAAAAGTTTAAGGCAGTATAGTACTATAGCAATAGGCAATGTCGGATTAAGCTAGTGCGGGGCCTGGAGCAGATGTTATAAAGGGGCCCTAAATAAAATTAAATAAACACGTAAATATTAAAACACGTAATTATTTTACTTGCATAGTAAAGTTATTGTATTTTTTCATTTGCTGTTCGGCCAGATAATACGACAAATCGCTAACCTTGAACACCCGGTCGTTCATAAAAGTCGAGGGCGGTATCGTACTATAGTAATTGAGCAAGTGCAGAACCACTGAACTGGAATTCAGAGCTTGAAAACATTTTTGCGCGGGGGCTCCTTGAAAGTGCGGGTCCCGTAGCTACTACACATGTAGCAGCTACATATGTAGCTACATGTGTAGTAGTAGCTTCTACATATGTAGCAGCTACATATGTAGCTACATGTGTAGTAGTAGCTTCTACATATGTAGCAGCTACATATGTAGCTACATGTGTAGTAGTAGCTTCTACATATGTAGCAGCTACATATGTAGCTACTTCACATGTAGCTACTACACATGTACTACACATGTGTAGTAGCTGTGTTTTTTCTGCAATATTTTGATGTCTTTTCTTGGATTTTCTGTTTGCACTCAGTCACATAGTCACTTTAAGATGTTTTCTTGTTCATGTTTTCGTTTTTTGTTTGTTGCGGTTGCACCCGATTCAAGAGCCGAATGGCTCACAGGGCTATACCTGATCAATGAACTTGAACTTGATGTAGTAGCTGACGACTACATATGTAGTAGCTACTTGTGCTACTACGATAATCGGGCACGGCNGGGGGGGGGGTAGATCGCGTAAACACGAATGATGTCTCGTTAAACCCACTGCCACCACCACCCCACCCACATCCACACAAGTGTCAGGGGGTTTGCGTCGTCACATAAACACAACGTGTCCCAATTCGTGACTGGCTCAGCACTACACCAGTTGCGTGCTGGAGAAGTGGAAACCTCCACACGACATCCCGCTGTTCCAGATGGCGTGACGTTTCGCCGGCGATGACGTACCTGTCAAGCCCCTTATGAGTGCCCTACCTTGTTAGGCTGGGAGATGTTGACTACCTCGCCTGGTGTACAGGAGGTTCGTGGGTTCGATCACAACCCTGGCGATGCCTGCTGCTATATATTTGGAGTTTGCGTGTCTTTCTCTCATCATTATCACGGTGGCTAGGAGATGTTAACTACCTCGCCTGGTATACAGGAGGTCGTGGGTTCGATCACAACCATGGCGATGCCTGCTGCTGTATATTTGGAGTTTGCGTGTCTCTCTCTCATCATTACACGGTGGCTAGGAGATGTTAACTACCTCGCCTGGTATACAGCAGGTCGTGGGTTCGATCACACCCTGGCGATGCCTGCTGCTGTATATTTGGAGTCTGCGTGTATCTCTCATCATCATCATGGTGGCTAGGAGATGTTAACTACCTCGCCTGGTATACAGGCGGTTGTGGGTTCGATCCAAGACCCTGCCGATGCCTGCTGCTGTATATTTGGAGTCTGCGTGTCTCTCTCTCATCATCATCATCACAGTGGCTAGGAGATGTTAACCACCTTGCCTGGTATGCAGGAGGTCGTGGGTTCGATCCAGGACCCTGACAATGCCTGCTGCTGTATATTTGGAGTTTGCGTGTCTCTCTCTCATCATTATCACGGTGGCTAGGAGATGATAACTACCTCGCCTGGTCTACAGGCGGTCGTGGGTTCGATCCCCCCTGGCAATGCCTGCTGCTGTATATTTGGAGTTTGCGTGTCTCTCTCTCATCATTATCACGGTGGCTAGGAGATGTTAACTACCTCGCCTGGTATACAGGCGGTCGTGGGTTCGATCTCGACCTGACGACGCTTGCTGCTGTATATTTGGAGTCTGCGTGTCTCTCTCTCATCATCATCACGGTGGCTAGGAGATGTTAACTACCTCGCCTGGTGTACAGGAGATCGTGGGTTCGATTCCATGACCCTGACAATGCCTGCTGCTGTATATTTGGAGTTGGCGTGTCTCTCATCATTATCACGGTGGCTAGGAGATGTTAACTACCTCGCCTGGTATACAGGCGGTCGTGGGTTCGATCTCGACCCTGACGACGCCTGCTGCTGTATATTTGGAGTCTGCGTGTCTCTCTCTCTCATCATCATCACAGTGGCTATGAGATGTTAACCACCTCGCCTGGTACACAGGAGGTCGTGTGTTCGATCCAGGACCCTGACAATGCTGCTGTTGTATATTTGGAGTTTGCGTGTCTCTCTCTCTCATCATCATCACAGTGGCTAGGAGATGTTAACCACCTCGCCTGGTATACAAGAGATCGTGAGTTCGATCCAGGACCCTGCCGATGCCTGCTGCTGTATATTTGGAGTTTGCGTGTCTCTCTCTCTCCCCGCGGTTGCGTGGATTTTTCTCCGGGTCCTCGGTTTCACCCTCCACGTTTCGAATCGACGTCACGCGGTTTAGAGTGCCTGTCTGCTGCTATGAATTTCCCCACGTGATGACGATGATGATGGCGATAAGCCCACTTAGTAGAGCTTATCATTTGTGATATCCAGATCGCGTCTGAAAAAGAGCTTCTATCTAGTTCAGCGGGTTATACCTGGAAAAATAAAATACTCGTCGTCTCGATTGAAAACTCTTTCTTCTTTGGAACAGTTTTGGAGTGTAGTTCGTTGTTCAACATTCTCCTACGCACGTGCAAACGAGTAGCTTGCGCGGTGTGTAGAGATAAAAGAAAAAAAAACACATCGTGACTTGGGGAGACAAAGGCGGCCGCGCCGGCGTGATGCTGGCCACCAAAACCACAGTGCCTTCAATAGGTGCTCGCTCACAGCACTTGTCCCAACAGTCTGTTACAGGCTACACGGGGGATCTTTGTCTTTGTCTCATACAT
>WFAB01002058.1:0-40000 GCA_018977245.1 Lethenteron camtschaticum
CACACAGAGACCCATAGACTCACACAGAGACACATAGACTCACACAGAGACACATAGACTCACACAGAGACACATAGACTCACACAGAGACCATAGACTCACACAGAGACACATAGACTCACACAGAAACCCATAGACTCACAGAGACCCATAGACTCACACAGAGACCCATAGACTCACACAGAGACACATAGACTCACACAGAGACCCATAGACTCACACAGAGACCCATAGACTCACACAGAGACCCATAGACTCACACAGAGACACATAG
The DNA here is from genome assembly GCA_018977245.1 of Lethenteron camtschaticum. Taxonomy (NCBI): domain Eukaryota; kingdom Metazoa; phylum Chordata; class Hyperoartia; order Petromyzontiformes; family Petromyzontidae; genus Lethenteron; species Lethenteron camtschaticum. The sequence goes on from WFAB01002058.1 coordinate 275, forward strand.
ACTCACACAGAGACACATAGACTCACACAGAGAACCATAGACTCACACAGAGACCCATAGACTCACACAGAGACCCATAGACTCACACAGAGACCCATAGACTCACACAGAGACACATAGACTCACACAGAGACACATAGACTCACACAGAGACACATAGACTCACACAGAGACACATAGACTCACACAGAGACACATAGACTCACACAGAGACCCATAGACTCACACAGAGACACATAGACTCACACAGAGACCCATAGACTCACACAGAGACACATAGACTCACACAGAGACCATAGACTCACACAGAGACCCATAGACTCACACAGAGACCCATAGACTCACACAGAGACACATAGACTCACACAGAGACACATAGACTCACACAGAGACACATAGACTCACACAGAGACCATAGACTCACACAGAGACATAGACTCACACAGAGACCCATAGACTCACACAGAGACATAGACTCACACAGAGACCCATAGACTCACACAGACATAGACTCACACAGAGACCCATAGACTCACACAGAGACCCATAGACTCACACAGAGACCCATAGACTCACACAGAGACACATAGACTCACACAGAGACACATACACAGACCCATAGATAGACTCACACAGAGACATAGACTCACACAGAGACACATAGACTCACACAGAGACCATAGACTCACACAGAGACCCATAGACTCACACAGAGACCCATAGACTCACACAGAGACCATAGACTCACACAGAGACCATAGACTCACACAGAGACCCATAGACTCACACAGAGACCCATAGACTCACACAGAGACCATAGACTCACACAGAGACCATAGACTCACACAGAGACCCATAGACTCACACAGAGACCCATAGACTCACACAGAGACCCATAGACTCACACAAGAGAGCCATAGACTCACACAGAGCCATAGACTNACACAGAGCCATAGACTCACNCAAGAGAGCCATAGACTCACACAGACCATAGACTCACACAGAGACATAGACTCCACAGAGCCATAGACTCACACAGAGACCCATAGACTCACACAGACCCATAGACTCACACAGAGACCCATAGACTCAACAGAGGCCATAGACTCATACAGAGACCCATAGACTCACACAGAGACCCATAGACTCACACAGAGCCATAGACTCACACAGAGAGCCATAGACTCACACACCGACACAGAGACCTAGACTCACACAGAGACCATAGACTCACACAGAGACCATAGACTCACACAGAGAGCCATAGACTCACACAGAGACCCATAGACTCACACAGAGACCCATAGACTCACACAGAGACCCATAGACTCACACAGAGACCCATAGACTCACACAGAGANCCCATAGACTCACACAGAGACCCATAGACTCACACAGAGACCCATAGACTCACACAGAGACCCATAGACTCACACAGAGANTATCCCATAGACTCACACAGAGACCCATAGACTCACACAGAGACCCATAGACTCACACAGAGACCCATAGACTCACACAGAGACCCATCGACTCACACAGAGACACATAGACTCACACAGAGACCCATAGATACACAGGACCACTCACACAGATCCATAGACTCACACAGAGATCCATAGACTCACACAGAGACCCACAGACTCACAGAGACCCACAGACTCACACAGAGACACAGGCTCACACAGAGACACATAGACTCACACAGAGACACATAGACTCACACAGAGACCCATAGACTCACACAGAGACACATCGACTCACACAGAGACCCATAGACTCACACAGAGACCATAGACTCACACAGAGACCCATAGACTCACACAGAGACCCATATACTCACACAGAGACCCACAGACTCACACAGAGACCCATAGACTCACACAGAGACACACAGACTCACACAGAGACCCATAGACTCACACAGAGACCATCGACTCACACAGAGACCCATAGACTCACACAGAGACCCATAGACTCACACAGAGACCCATAGACTCACACAGAGACCCATAGACTCACACAGAGACCCACAGACTCACACAGAGACCCATAGACTCACACAGAGACCTATTTGTTTACAAACGCATCTTGTTGTTGCTGTTGACGTGTTTAGTTTGTTGTGCTTCCCCCCCCTCCGCACCTCCGATTAGCGCGGTTGGCTTCGTACGATGGTGCCAAAGGAGTTCAGGCATCCGTACACGCAGACACATGGACACGCATACACACGTACGTGCGTATGTGCGTACACGCAGTCACGCGTACACACGTACACGCGGACACACGTACACGCAGACACATGCACACGCACACACATACACATGCACACGCATACACACGTACACGCAGACACGCAGACACGCGGACACACGCAGACACGCGGACACATGCACACGCGTATATACGTATACGCGGACACGCGGACACACAGACACGCGGACACGCGTACACACGCAGACACGCAGACGCACGCACATACACACGCACGTACGCACACACGTACGTGCGTATGTATGCGCGTACACACGCGCGAATAACCAATGAAACGATGTTTTATTTTTTCATCGCCGATAACAACAACTAAAATGAAACTCGACGACGACAACAAACCCTTGGGGCTGCGATGCCGGTTCGGGACACGCCGGCGATGCGGCATCGTCACGGCGTCCGTGCGCTGCACGCGGTTTTTCTTCCACGTTTTTTTGTGTTTCGTAGATTTTCTTCCAACCCCACCCCGCACCCCTCTTCCCTAAAGCGCCGGCTAAAAATATGTGAGTGATGTGAGTGATGTGCATTCCTGGCGTTTGTGTAAACGCGTCGTATATAAGGCCAGGCCTGAGATGCTCAAAAGCTCTCTCGCCCCGCGTGCGTGCGTGTGTGTGTGCGTGCGTGTGGGTGCGTGTGTGTGTGCGTGCGTGTGTGCGTGCGTGTGTGCATGCGTGAATGCGTGTGCGTGTGTGCGTGCGTGTGTGCGTGCATGCGTGTGCGTGTGTGTGTGCTTGTGGGGAGCGATAGTGTAGCGGTTAGCGCGCTGCGCTACAACCTGGCGACCGTTCGATCCGCTCCGACACCAGTGACGATTATCTGAACCGGTCCTGGGCCTCCCCCGCCCCCCTAGGTCGACTCAGCCTTAAATGAGTACCTGGTGCGGTGTGTAAACATCGCCACTNGGGAGACAAAGGCGGTCGGGCGTGGTGCTGCTCANCCCCTTGTGTACCGTTCCGGCCTTCATAGGTGCTCGCTAACAGCACTTGCCCCTACAGTCTGTTAAGGCTATACGGGGATCTTTATCTTTGTGTGCGTGTGTGTGTGCGTGCGTGTGCGTGCGTTTGTGCGTTTGTGTGTTTGTGTGTGTGCGTGCGTTTGTGTGTGCGTGTGTCTGTGTGCGTTTGTGTGTCCGTGCGTTTGTGTGTGTGCGTGCTTGTGTGGGTGCGTGTGTGCTTGCATGTGTGCGTGCATGTGTGTGCGTGTGTGCGTGGGAGCGTTGCGAAAACTCGACTCCCGCTTGCGGGCTCCGACGCCGCGGTGACGATTATCTGAACCGGTCCTGGGCCTCCCTAGGTCGACTCCGTGTGATGTTGTGCACAGTGCCGGCCTTCGTAGGCGCTGCCGCTACTCTCTACTTAGCAGCACTCGCCCCCCCCCCCCCCCCAGAAGTTAAAGGCTGTACGGGGGATCTGTGTGTGTTGTTTGTGCGTGCCGTGTGAGCTATGGTGTTTTTTTTGCCCCGCGTGAGCTATTGCTGCCGGGTAATGAGACCACACACGGTGCACAGCGCACGCACGGAGCTCACAAACACCCTCCTCCTCCTCCTCCCCCGCCGCCGCCGCCGTGGTGGTGGTGGCGGCGGTGGTGGCGGTGGTGGTGGTGGAGGTGCGGCGGTGGCGGTGGTGGCGGCGGTGGTGGTGGTGAGGTGGCGGCGGTGGCGGTGGTGGTGGCGGCGGTGGTGGTGAGGTGGCGGTGGTGGTGGAGGTGGCGGCGGTGGCGGTGGAGGTGGCGATGGTGGTGGCGGTGGTGGCGGCGGTGCGGTGGAGGTGGCGGGGTGGCGGTGGTGGTGGCGGCGTGTGGTGGAGGTGGCGATGGTGGTGGCGGTGGTGGCGGCGGTGGTGGTGGTGGAGGTGGCGGCGGTGGCGGTGGTGGTGGCGGCGGTGGTGGTGGTGGTGCTGGCGGCGGTGGTGGCGGTGCTGGTGGCGTGGTGGTGGCGGTGGTGGTGGCGGTGGTGGTGGCGGTGGTTGTGGCGGTGGTGGCGGTGGCGGCGGCGGTGGCGGCGGTGGCGGTGGTTGCGGTGGCGTGGTGGTGGCGGTGGCGGTGGCGTGGTGGTGGCGGTGGTGGTGGCGGTGGTGGTGGCGGTGATGGTGGTGGTGTGACCGTGAGCGGGAATCGAACTCCGGGTTCGGACTGCAGTGCGCTAACCGCTGCGCCACCGCTCCCGTACCAAGGACAAAGATCCCCGTGTAGCCTCTAACAGACTGTTGGGGCAAGTGCTGTTAGCGAGTAGCAGCAGCAGCAGCAGCGCCTATGCGCACTGTGTCACACGAGGGGTGGGAGGCCAGCACCATGCCCGACCGCCTTTGTTTCCCCAGAAACGGCGTTGTTTACTATACACCGGCACTGATTTGAGGCTGAGCCGACCTAGGGTAGGCCCAGGACCCGGTTCAGATAATCGCCACCCGTGTGGTGGTGGTGACCATGAGCGGGAATCGAACTTTGGGTGCTGACCGCTGCACCACGGCGCTTGTGCCAGGCTAGGTGCACGTTGAGGCCACGTGAAGTGTCGAACTCCCGTTAGCAGGAGGTCACGGGCAGACCCAGCAGGTGCCACGGGTCGACTGACTGAGATGACCGAGATGACTGGCTGATGCACCACCTGTGCCCCTACTGTGCCAACTTGCTGTGCTTTAGCCACCCGGCGCTCCGCTCGTTGTTGTGAGCGTTGCTGAGTGACTGACTGAGTGAGTGAGTGAGTGAGTGACTGAGTTGACTGAGTGAGNGAGTGAGTGACTGAGTGACTGACTGAGTGAGTGACTGACTGAGTGAGTGACTGGTGAGTGACTGAGTGAGTGAGTAAGTGACTGAGTTAGTAGCTGATGCACCACCTGTGCCCCCTACTGTACCAACTTGCTGTGCTTTAGCCGCCCGGCTCCTCTGGGTGGCTAAAGCAAATACAAAGATCCCCATACAGCCTTCACCAGACTGTCGGGCAAGTCGCGGCTAGAAAGCAAAGCGATTAGCTGCAGACACGCACCCTCCATGGGGTCCTGGCCAACGATCTTGACGAGCAAAGACAAAAGGTCCCATCCCGGGTAGCCTCCGCAGGCTGGTTGGGGCAAGTGCTGTTTGCGAGCAGCAGCAGGCAGGAAGCAGGCAGCAGCAGGCAACAGCAGGCAGCAGCAGGCAACAGCAGGCAGCAGCAGGCTCCAATCAAGCAGGAAGCAGGCATTATCAGGCAGTAGCAGGCAGCAGCAGGCAACAGCAGGCAGCAGCAGGCTCCAATCAAGCAGGAAGCAGGCATCATCAGGCAGCAGCAGGCAGCAAGCAGCAGCTGGCAGGGAGCAGGCAGACAGGAGGCAGGCAGGCAGTAGCAGGTAGCAGCAGGCAGCAGCAGGCAGCAGCAGTAGCAGGCAGGAAGCAGCAGCAGGCATCAGCAGGCAGCAGCAGCAGCAGCAGGCAGCAGGCAGCAGCAGGCAGCAGCAGTCAGTTAACAGGCAGCAGCAGCAGTCAGTAAACAGGCAGCAGCAGGCAGCAGCAGCAGCAGCAGCAGCAGTAGCAGCAGCAGTAGCAGCAGCAAGCAGCAGCAGCAGCAGTCAGATAACATGCAGGCAGCGAACAGCAGCAGGCAGCAGCAGCAGGCAGCTCCAGTAGGCAGTTGCAGCAGGCAGCAGCAGTAGCAGTAGTAACGCCACAAACCCGAGTTCGATTCCTGCTCACAGCCAACGTCGGTGGCGAGCATCTTAACCAGTTCCAAGGAGTGCCTCTCCCCTAGGTCGGCTCAGCCTTAAACGGGTACCCGGTGCAGTGTATGAACGTACGTGTGTGTGTATGTGTGTGTGTCTCTGTGAGTCTATGTGTCTCTGTGTGAGTTTGTGGGTCTCTGTGTGTGTCTATGGGTCTCTGTGTGAGTCTATGGGTCTCTGTGTGTGTCTATGGATCTCTGTGTGAGTCTATGGGTCTCTGTGTGAGTATGTGGGTCTCTGTGTGAGCCTGTGGGTCTCTTCGTGAATCTATGTGTCTGTGTGAGTCTGTGAGTCTCTGTGTGAGTCTGTGGGTCTCTGTGTGAGTCTGTGGATCTCTGTGTGAGTTTATGTATCTCTGTGTGAGTCTGTGGATCTCTGTGTGTGTCTATGGATCTCTGTGTGAGTCTATGGGTCTCTGTGTGAGTCTGTGGGTCTCTGTGTGAGTCTGTGGGTCTCTGTAAGTCTATGGGTCTCTGTGTAAGTCTATGGGTCTCTGTGTGAGTCTATGGCTCTGTGTGAGTCTATGGGTCTCTGTGTGAGTCTATGGGTCTCTGTGTGAGTCTATGGGTCTATGTGTGAGTCTATGGGTCTCTGTGTGAGTTTATGGGTCTCTGTGTGTGTCTATGGGTCTCTGTGTGAGTCTATGGGTCTCTGTGTGTGTCTATGGATCTCTGTGTGAGTCTACGGGTCTCTGTGTGAGTCTGTGGATCTCTGTGTGAGTTTATGTATCTCTGTGTGAGTTTATGTATCTCTGTGTGAGTCTGTGGATCTCTGTGTGTGTCTATGGGTCTCTGTGTGAGTCTACGGGTCTCTGTGTGAGTCTGTGGGTCTCTGTGTAAGTCTATGGGTCTCTGTGTAAGTCTATGGGTCTCTGTGTGAGTCTATGGCTCTCTGTGTGAGTCTATGGGTCTCTGTGTGAGTCTATGGGTCTCTGTGTGAGTCTATGGGTCTATGTGTGAGTCTATGGGTCTCTGTGTGAGTTTATGGGTCTCTGTGTGTGTCTATGGGTCTCTGTGTGAGTCTATGGTCTCTGTGTGTGTCTATGGATCTCTGTGTGAGTCTATGGTCTCTGTGTGAGTATGTGGGTCTCTGTGTGAGTCTGTGGTCTCTTTGTGAGTCTATGTGTCCGTGTGAGTCTGTGAGCTCTGTGTGAGTCTATGGGTTTGTGTGAGTCTATGGGTCTCTGTGTGAGNCTAGTGGGTCTCTGTGTGAGTCTATGGGTTCGTGTGAGTCTGTGGGTCTCTGTGTGAGTCTATGGGTCTGTGTGAGTCTATGGGTCTCTGTGTGAGTCTGTGGGTCTCTGTGTGAGTCTATGGGTCTCTGTGTGAGTCTGTGGGTCTCTGTGTGTCTCTGTGTGAGTCTATGGGTCTCTGTGTGTCTCTTGGTCTGTGTCTCTGTGTGTCTCTGTGTGAGTCTGTGTCTCTGNGTGAGTCTATGGGTCTCTGTGTGAGTCTATGGGTCTCTGTGTGAGTCTATGGGTCTCTGTGTGAGTCTATGGGTCTATGTGTGAGTCTATGGGTCTCTGTGTGAGTTTATGGTCTCTGTGTGTGTCTATGGGTCTCTGTGTGAGTCTATGGGTCTCTGTGTGTGTCTATGGATCTCTGTGTGAGTCTATGGGTCTCTGTGTGAGTATGTGGGTCTCTGTGTGAGTCTGTGGGTCTCTTTGTGAGTCTATGTGTCCGTGTGAGTCTGTGAGTCTCTGTGTGAGTCTATGGGTTATCTGTGTGAGTCTATGGGTCTCTGTGTGAGTCTATGGTCTCTGTGTGAGTCTATGGGTCTCTGTGTGAGTCTGTGGGTCTCTGTGTGAGTCTATGGGTCTCTGTGTGAGTCTATGGGTCTCTGTGTGAGTCTGTGGGTCTCTGTGTGAGTCTATGGGTCTCTGTGTGAGTCTGTGGTCTCTGTGTGAGTCTATGGTCTCTGTGTGAGTCTACGGGTCTCTGTGTGAGTCTATCATCTACACTCCACCAGATGGGGGCCTGGTTTGACCCCTGGCACCAGCTGGAACGGCATTACCTCGCCTNGTATCAGGAGGTGTGGGTTCGACCCAACCCCGACAGCCTGCTGTATATTTTGATCTGCGTTCTCTCTTTCATCATCATCATCTCACATGGCGAGATGTTAACTACCAGGTCAGCCTTACAGGAGNTCGCTTGATCCCAACATTGACAATGCCTGCTGCTGTATATTTGGAGTCTTCGTCTCTCTCTCCCACCACGGTNGCAGGAGATTGACTCCCTCGCCCGGTGTAAGGAGGTCGTGGGTTTAGGCAATGAGTCTCTGTGCGTTGCTGTGTTTGGCCGTGTAATTTCCCGCGCGGGATGGTCACCGAGCCGAGCTCTCGTTGTTTGCGACGGCCTCGTTGAGCCTCTGAGACATATCCCCACGCAGCTCAGTTTGGGGACCTTTCAGCTGGCGAACACAGATGTTTACTACCACAGCACAGGACTCATTTAATGCTGAGTCGACCTAGGTGAGACTACNACCGGTTCAGATAGTCGCCAGTTTGGCCGGCANTAGATTGNACTCGGGTCTCCGGGTTCGAGCGCAGCGTAGCGCTNCCGCTCCTACACACGCAGACACGCGCACACACAGACACACACAGACACACACACAGATACACACACACACGCGCACACACACAGACACTCACACGTACACACACAGACACACACACACACGCACACACACACAAACACGCACACACACACAGACAACAACAACAACAACCGCCATTCGCCACTTGGCGGTGACGTCACCACAGCTTGTCAGGCCAAGTGCACCTTGAGGCCACGTGAAGTGTCAAGCCCGCTGCAGGAGGTCACGGGGCAGACCCAGGTGCCACTGGTTGACCGAGACTGGCTGATGCACCACCTGTGCCCCCTACTGTGCCAACTTGCTGTGCTTTAGCCACCCGGCGCTCCGCTCGTTGTTGTGAGCGTCGCTCCTCCGCCCTCCGTTGTTGTTGGAGGGCGACTGCCTCCAACTGCCCAGTAGCGTCCTTCACGAGCCTCCTCCACTGAGGCCGATCTTGACACCGCTGGTACCAGTCATCGGCAAGTCCACTCAGCTCCACGTCCTCCTGTACCACATCACTCCATCTCTTCTCCAGCCCGTGCCCGTCTAGCCCCTCGACCGGCCCGCTGTTTAGGCATGCGGTGGCTGGGCATGCGGGCTACATGACCCAGCCAACGCAGCCTTGCCTGCCGGAGGAGCTCACTGATGGGACTTTGCCCAGATCTTTCAAGGATTTGTGAGCTCCTCACACAATCCAGCCTGGTTAAACCCAGGATGGATCGTAGGCAGCAGCCTAATCCAACCGGCGAGATGCTCCACCGGGGGTCCCACGTCTCGCAAGCGTAGAGAAAGGGAATGACCGGCCGAGAAGACCTGAAGCTTCTGGGGCAAGACCAGGTAGTTCCACACAGCGTTACGCACGTGAAAAGATATGCCGCTCGACTGATTTCCTCTGCTGAGACGGAGCCGGTCATAAGCACATGCCCAGGTGGAAACTCTCCACTCTCTCCACAACTGCCCATCACCAATTGGGATTGTGGGGTGGAGTGTCCGATGGTACAAAATACCCAGGCTGCTTGGTTTTGGTGGGGCTGATGGTAAGGCCCCACCTCTTAGTGGCACGCTCCAGTCTCAGCACAGCGCCTCCAACTCCTCTTCTGAATGAGCAGCTATTACCAAACATCGGCATATATAACGTGGTTGACCAATAGGGAGCCATCCCTTGATCGCACCCGGGCGTCTCAGCCTCCCANTATATCTGTACATGATTCCCCGGTACGCATTGAAGGCTTCACGAACTACGCGGTCAAAATAGATTTAAATAATTGGGACAGGGACATCCCTGTCGCCGTGACAGGGAAAGGCTCCGACTCCGGCCACGTAGTTTACCCGGGCCCGCTCACCATCGAAGGTCCTTAATGATCGTGACAGAGGGTCAGGGACTCCGAAAGCACGAAGAACAACCCAGACAGTCCACTACTGATACATAGGCCTTGGGTCAACACACACACAGACACGCCACACACAGAACACGCACACACACAGAGGAGTGGCACGCACACACACAGACACGCACACACACAGACACGCACACACACAGACACGCACACACAGACACGCACACACACAGACGCACACACACAGACACGCACACACACAGACATGCACACAGACANGGCACACACACACGCACACACACAGACACACACACACACAGNCGCACACACACAGNCACGCACACACACAGAGACGCACACACACAGAAACGCGCACACACAGAGACATCCGCACACACAGACACGCACACACAAGACACGCGTACACACAGACACACGCACACACACACACGCGGTGCGACACACACACACAACACGCCACACACAGACACGCACACACACAGACACGCATACAGACACGCACACACAGACAGGCACACACACAGGCACGCACACACACGCACGCACACACACAGGCACGCACACACACAGAGATACGACACACAGACACGCACACATAGACACGCACACACACAGACACGCACACACACAGAGACACGCACACACAGACACGCACACACACAGACGCACACACACAGACACGCGTACACACAGACACACGCACACACACAGACACGCACACACACAGACAGCACACACAGACACGCACACAAACAGACAACGCACACACACACAGACGCGCACACACAGAGACACGCACACACAGACACGCACACACAGACACGCACACACAGACACGCACACACAGAGACAGACACGAGACACGACACACAGACACGCACACACACACACACGACGCACCACACACAGACACGCGTACACACAGACACACGCACACACAGACACGCACACACACAGAGACACGCACACACAGACACACACGCACACACACAGTCACGCATACACAGACACGCAACGATACACAGACACGCACACACACAGACACGCACACACACAGACAGNATACGACAGCACACACAGACAGTCACACACACAGACACGCACACACGCACACACCCACACACAGACACGCACACACAGAGACACGCGCACACAGATGCGCGCGCGTAAACACGCACGCACGCACGCATCACGCACATGCGGTCACTCGCTCCGACTCCCACCGATGCCGGCTCGCGGTTGGGAGGGGAGAGAGTTCAACTCCCGTACAGGGCTCCACTCATCATCTCACATACGTCAATATCATCGTCATCATCATCGCATCATTATCGACATCATCATCGTCATCATCATCGTCATCGTCATCATCATCATCATCGTCATCATCATCGTCGTCATCATCATCGTCATCACCATCGTCATCGACATCATCATCGACATCATCATCGTCATCATCATCGTCAATATCATCGTCATCATCGTCGTCGTCATCATCATCGTCATCACATCGTCATCGACATCATCATCGACATCATCATCGTCATCAACATCATCATCGTCATCACCATCGTCATCGTCATCATCATCGTCATCATCATCGTCATCATTATCGACATCATCATCGTCATCATCATCATCATCGACATCATCATCGTCATCATTATCGACATCATCATCGTCATCACATCATCATTGTCGTCATCATCATCATCATTGTCGTCATCATCGTCATCGTCATCAGATCACGTCCATCATTCATCCGTGCTAGCATCATCGTCACTAAATTTTGATGTAAAGCTTTCNTGACTGCAGGGATTCATATTCTTGGTTCTTTCAGTAAAGTCACGTAGGAGGGAAACAATACAATAATAAAAATATAAAACAATAAAAAATTATCGCGGTTTAGATACATATAGACTCACATCGAGATCCATGGACTCATACAGGATTCACAGACTCACACAGAGACCGATAGACTCACACAGAGACCAACAACTGACATAGAGACCCACAGACTCACACAGAGACCCATAGGCTCACATCGAGATCCATATAGTCACATCGAGACCCATATACTCACACAGAGACCCATAGACTTGTGCACACAGAGACCCATAGACTCACCACACAGAGACCCATAGACTACACAGAGACCCATAGATTCACACAGAGACCATAGACTCACACAGAGACCCATAGACTCACACAGAGACCTATAGACTCACACGAGATCCATAGAGTCACATCGAGACCCATAGACTCACACAGAGACCCATAGACTCACACAGAGACCCATAGACTCACGCAGAGACCCATAGACTCACACAGAGACCCATAGACTCACACAGAGACCCATAGACTCACACAGAGACCCATAGACTCACACAGAGATTCATAGACTCACACAGAGACCCATAGACTCACATCGAGATCCATAGAGTCACATCGAGACCCATATACTCACACAGAGACCCATAGACTCACACAGAGACCCATCGACTGACATAGAGACCCACAGACTCACACAGACCCATAGACTCACGCAGAGACCTGTAGCCTCACACAGAGACCCATAGACTCACACAGAGACACACAGACTCACACAGAGACCCACAGACTCACACAGAGACCCATAGACTCACACAGAGACCCATAGACTCACAGAGACACATAGACTCACACAGAGACCCACAGACTCACACAGAGACCCATAGACTCACACAGAGACCCACAGACTCACACAGAGACCCATAGACTCACACAGAGACCCACAGACTCACACAGAGACACATAGACACACACAGACTGAGTTGTGGTGAAACTGGGTTCCCAAGTGCAGTGAGTTTATTGCGTCACGCGGCTGTGCCTTGTGGCTCTTCTCACCGTGCCGTGTGCCGTGTGTGGCTGTAGAGTCGGGTGGCTGCTGACACGCTGTCCTCACCGTGTGTGCGTGTGTCTGTGTGTGCCGTGTGTGTGCGTGTGTGTGTGTGTGTGCGTGTGTGCGTGTGTGTGCGTGTGTGTGCGTGTGTGCGTGTGTGTGCGCGCGTGTTTGCGTGTGTGCGCGTGTGTGTGTGCGTGTGTGTGTGCGTGTGTGCGTGCGTGTGCGCGTGTGTGTGCGCGCGTGTGCGTGCGTGTGTGTGTGCGTTTGCGTGTGTGTGTGCGTGTGCGTGTGTGCGTGTGTGTGCGTGTGTACGCGTGTGGCTGTAGAGGCGAGCGGTTGTGCCGACACGCTGTCCTCACCGTGTGTGTGCGTGTGCGCGTGTGCGTGTGTGCGTGCGCGTGTGCGTGTGCGGCTGTAGAGGCGAGCGGCTGTGCCGACACGCTGTTCCAGGAGGTGCTGAGCCGCAAGGACAATGCGGACGCGACGCGCAACGCCCTGAGCGTGCTGCAGCGCTTCAAGTTCCTCTTCAACCTGCCGCTCAGCATCGACCGCAGCGTGCACAAGGTGGGGCTCGCCACGCCCAGGGGTTCAACCCGGGTCGTCGGTGTCTACTGCGCGGTCTCCGTGGGTCACCGGGCAGAGAGAGGAGACACCCAGACCAGGGGTTGAACCCAGGTAGTGGGTGTCTACTGCATGTCTCCGTGGGTCACCGGACAGAGAGGGGAGACACCCAGACCCAGGGGTTGAACCCAGGTAGTGGGTGTCTACTGCACGGTCTCTGTGGGTCACCGGACAGAGAGGGGAGACACCCAGACCCAGGGGTTGAACCCAGGTAGTGGGTGTCTACTGCACGGTCTCTGTGGGTCACCGGGCAGAGTGGGGAGACACCCAGACCCAGGGTTGAACCCAGGTAGTGGGTGTCTACTGCACGGTCTCTGTGGGTCACCGGGCAGAGTGGGGAGACACCCAGACCCAGGGGTTGAACCCAGGTAGTGGGTGTCTACTGCATGTCTCCGTGGGTCACCGGACAGAGAGGGGAGACACCCAGACCCAGGGGTTGAACCCAGGTAGTGGGTGTCTACTGCACGGTCTCTGTGGGTCACGGACAGAGAGGGGAGACACCCAGACCCAGGGGTTGAACCCAGGTAGTGGGTGTCTACTGCACGGTCTCTGTGGGTCACCGGGCAGAGTGGGGAGACACCCAGACCCAGGGTTGAACCCAGGTAGTGGGTGTCTACTGCATGTTTCCGTGGGTCACCGGACAGAGAGGGGAGACACCCAGACCCAGGGGTTGAACCCAGGTAGTGGGTGTCTACTGCACGGTCTCTGTGGGTCACGGACAGAGAGGGGAGACACCCAGACCCAGGGGTTGAACCCAGGTAGTGGGTGTCTACTGCACGGTCTCTGTGGGTCACCGGGCAGAGTGGGGAGACACCCAGACCCAGGGTTGAACCCGGGTAGTGGGTGTCTACTGCACGGTCTCTGTGGGTCACCGGGCAGAGAGGGGAGACACCCAGACCCAGGGGTTGAACCCAGGTAGTGGGTGTCTACTGCACGGTCTCTGTGGGTCACCGGGCAGAGAGGGGAGACACCCAGACCCAGGGGTTGAACCCAGGTAGTGGGTGTCTACTGCATGTCTCTGTGGGTCACCGGGCAGAGAGGGGAGACACCCAGACCCAGGGGTTGAACCCAGGTAGTGGGTGTCTACTGCGTGGTCTCTGTGGGTCACCGGACAGAGCGGGGAGACACCCAGACCCAGGGGTTGAACCCAGGTAGTGGGTGTCTACTGCGCGGTCTCTGTGGGTCACCGGACAGGGAGGGGAGACACCCAGACCCAGGGGTTGAACCCAGGTAGTGGGTGTCTACTGTGCGGTCTCTGTGGGTCACCGGACAGGGAGGGGAGACACCCAGACCCAGGGGTTGAACCCAGGTAGTGGGTGTCTACTGCACGGTCTCTGTGGGTCTCGTAGGACAGAGAGGGAGACACCCAGACCCAGGGGTTGAACCCAGGTAGTGGGTGTCTACTGCACGGTCTCTGTGCGTCACCGGACAGAGAGGGGATACACCCAGACCCAGGGGTTGAACCCAGGTAGTCGGTGTCTACTGCACGGTCTCTGTGGGTCTCGTAGGACAGAGAGGGAGACACCCAGACCCAGGGGTTGAACTCAGGTAGTGGGTGTCTACTGCGCGGTCTCTGTGGGTCACCCAACAGAGAGGGGAGACACCCAGACCCAGGGGTTGAACCCAGGTGGTCGGTGTCTACTGCACAGTCTCTGTGGGTCTCGTAGGACAGAGAGGGGAGACACCCAGACCCAGGGTTGAACCCAGGTAGTGGGTGTCTACTGCGTGGTCTCTGTGGGTCACCGGACAGAGCGGGGAGACACCCAGACCCAGGGGTTGAACCCAGGTAGTGGGTGTCTACTGCGCGGTCTCTGTGGGTCACCGGACAGGGAGGGGAGACACCCAGACCCAGGGGTTGAACCCAGGTAGTGGGTGTCTACTGTGCGGTCTCTGTGGGTCACCGGACAGGGAGGGAGACACCCAGACCCAGGGGTTGAACCCAGGTAGTGGGTGTCTACTGCACGGTCTCTGTGGGTCTCGTAGGACAGAGAGGGGAGACACCCAGACCCAGGGGTTGAACCCAGGTAGTGGGTGTCTACTGCACGGTCTCTGTGCGTCACCGGACAGAGAGGGGATACACCCAGACCCAGGGGTTGAACCCAGGTAGTCGGTGTCTACTGCACGGTCTCTGTGGGTCTCGTAGGACAGAGAGGGAGACACCCAGACCCAGGGGTTGAACTCAGGTAGTGGGTGTCTACTGCGCGGTCTCTGTGGGTCACCCAACAGAGAGGGGAGACACCCAGACCCAGGGGTTGAACCCAGGTGGTCGGTGTCTACTGCACAGTCTCTGTGGGTCTCGTAGGACAGAGAGTGGAGACACCCAGACCCAGGGGTTGAACCCAGGTAGTGGTGTCTACTGCATGGTCTCTGTGTGTCTCGTAGGACAGAGAGGGGAGACACCCAGACCCAGGGGTTGAACCCAGGTAGTGGGTGTCTACTGCACGGTCTCTGTGCGTCACCGGACAGAGCGGGGAGACACCCAGACCCAGGGGTTGAACCCAGGTGGTCGGTGTCTACTGCACGGTCTCTGTGGGTCTCGTAGGACAGAGAGGGGAGACACCCAGACCCAGGGGTTGAACCCAGGTAGTGGGTGTCTACTGTGCGGTCTCTGTGGGTCACCGGACAGAGCGGGGAGACACCCAGACCCAGGAGTTGAACCCAGGTGGTCAGTGTCTCCAACACGTCAATTGTGAACCTCCCCAAGAGGGAGAGATCCATGACCCTTGACCCTGGGCTCAAACTCGGTTTCTCAGCTCGCCGGTTGTTGAGTCTCCGGCACGGCTATTAGGAACCTCCCATCGATGCCCGGGTGCGGTCAAGGGATGGCTGCCTATTGCTCAACCGCGTTACGTATGCCGATGATCTGGTGATTGCTGCTCACTCAGAGGAGGAGTTGGAGACGCTGCTGCTGAACCTGGAGCTTGCCACTAAGAGGTGTGGGGCCTTATCATCAGCCCCACCAAAACTAAGCACCTGCCTGGGTATTTTGTGCCATTGGACACTCTACCCCACAACTCCCAATTGGTGATGGGGCAGTTGTGGAGAGAGTGGAGAGTTTCCCATACCTGGGCAGTGTGCTTATGACCAGCTCGGTTTGACAGCAGAGGTCTCACTCTGAATCAGTCGAGCGGCAATATCTTTTCATCGGCTGCGTAACGCTGTGTGAAGCTTTGTGTCTTCTCGGCCACAGTCATTCCCTCCCTTCTCTATTCCTTAAGAAGCGTGGACCCTCCTAATGGAGCATCTTCGCCGGTTAGAAACATTTAGGCTGGCCTGCCTACGATCCATCCTGGGTTTAACCAGGCTGGATTTTGTGAGGAGCTCACAAATCCTAGAAAGATCTGGGCACATTCCCATCATCAGTGAGCTCCTCCAGCAGGCAAGGCTGCGTTGGCTGGGTCATACATGACCCAGCCAACGCATGCCTTAACAGCTTTTGTTCGGCCGGATCGAGGGGGCTAAACGGGCGCGGCACGGGCTAGAGAAGAGATGGAGTGATGTGGTACAGGAGGACGTGGAGCTGAGTGGACTTGCCGATGACTGGTACCAGCGGTGTCAAGATCGGCCTCTGTGGAGGAGGCTCGTGAAGGACGCTACTGAGCAGTTGGAGGCAGTCGCCCTCCAACAACAACGGAGGGCGGAGGAGCGACGCTCACAACAATGGCTAAAGCACAGCAAGTTGGCACAGTAGGGGGCACAGGTGGTGCATCAGCCAGTCATCTCGGTCATCTCAGTCATCTTAGTCAGGCGACCCGTGGCACCTGCTGGGTCTGCCCCGTGACCTCCTGCCAGCGGCGTTCAACTCTTCACGTGGCCTCAAGGTGCACTTGGTCTGGCACAAGCGTCGTGGTGACGTCACCGCGAATGGCGGTTGTTGTTGTTGTGTGTGTGCGTGTGTGTGTGCGTGTGTGTATATGTGTGTGTGTGTGTGTGTGTGTATCTGTGTGTGTGTGTGCNTGTGTGTGTGTGTATCTGTGTGTGTGTGTGTGTGCGTGTGTGTGTGTGTGCGTGTGTGTGTGTATCTGTGTGTGTGTGTGTGTGTATCTGTGTGTGCGTGTGTGTGCGTGTGTGTGTGCGTGTGTGTGTGCGTGTATCTGTGTGTGTGCGTGTGTGTATGTGTGTATCTGTGTGTGTGCGTGTGTGTGTGCGTGTGTGTGCGCGTGTGTGCGTGTGTGTGTGTGTATTTGTGTGTGTGCGTGTATCTGTGTGCGTGTGTGCGTGTGTGTGTGTGCGCGTGTGCGTGCGTGCGCCACCAGGGCGATTACGACGTCGTCATCAACGACTACGAGAAGGCCAAGTCGCTGTTCGGCAGCACCGAGGTTCGCGTCTTCCAGAAGGGTGAGCTGGCGGGGGGGGGGGGCGCTGGTGGTGGTGGTGGTGGTAGTAGTGGTGGTGCTAAGTGGTGGTGCTAGGAGTGGTGGTGGTGGTAGTGGTGGTGCTAAGTGGTGGTGCTAGGAGTGCTGTTGGTGGTGGTGGTGGTTTTAGTAGTGGTAGTGGTGGTGATTTTAGTAGTGGTAGTGGTGGTGGTTTTAGTAGTGGTGGTGGTTTTTGGTAGTGGTAGTAGTGATTTTAGTGGTGGTGCTAGTGGTGGTAGTAGTAGTGGTGGTCGTGGTGGTCGTGGTTTTTGTCATGTTGGTGCTAGAGGTGGTGGTGGTCGTGGTGGTGGTCGTGGTGGTGGTGGTGGCGGTGGTACTAATGGTGGTAGTGGTGGTAGTAGCACTACAAGAGTGACAAGGAGGTGACTGGAACGTCAGTGACCGGAGTGATGCTGATGATGATTGTTGTAGTGTTAATGCCGCTGCTGCTGATGATGATTCTGCTGCTGATGATGATGATGTTGTGTTGATTCCACTGCTGCCGATAATGATTACGGTTGTGATGTTGATGCTGCTGCTGATGATGATTCTGCTGCTGCTGATGATGATGGTTGTGATGTTGATACTGCTGCTGATGATGATTCTACTGCTGATGATGATGACGGTTGTGATGTTGATACTGCTGCTAATGATGATTCTACTGCTGATGATGATGACGGTTGTGATGTTGATGCTGCTACGATGATGATTCTGTTGCTGCTGCTGATGATGCTGATGCTGCTGCTGCTGATGATGCTGATGATTCTGATGATTCTGATGAAGATGATTCTGCTGCTGATGGTGATGCTGCTGATGATGATGATCATGCTGATGATGCTGATGCTGCTGTTGCTGCTGCTGATGATGCTGATGCTGCTGTTGCTGCTGCTGATGATGCTGATGATTCTGGTGATTTTGATGAAGATGATTCTGCTGCTGATGGTGATGCTGATGATGCTGATGCTGCTGTTGCTGCTGCTGATGATGCTGATGATTCTGGTGATTTTGATGAAGATGAGTCTGCTGCTGATGGTGATGCTGATGCAGCTGATGCTGCTGCTGCTGCTGATGATGTTGACGGTGCGGTGTGCGTGCAGTCTATGCGGACGTGGAGGTGCGAATTGAAGGCCTCCGCAAACTCCTGCTGGGAAAACTCCTGGAGACCCCGGCCACGCTGCACGACCAGAAGCGATACATCCGGTACCACCACCACCACCACAACAACAACCAACAACAACAACTGCCACCACAACAACAACAACTGCCACCACCACCACCACAACAACAACTGCCACCACAACAACAACAACCAACAACAACAACTGCCACCACCACAACAACAACAATTGCCACCACAACAACAACTGCCACCACCACCACCACAACAACAACAACTGCCACCGCCACCACCACAACAACAACAACAACTGCCACCACCACAACAACAACAACAACAACTGCCACCACAACAACAACTGCCACCACCACAACAAAAACAACAACTGCCACCACCACAACAACAATAACTAATAACAACAACAACAGCTGACAGAACTCAACCATTTCTGGATATGCTACTGGGACGGGGTAGAAATAGTTGAATAACATGCAGCGTTTAGCGAAGCAAGACGCACACTGACGCCTTTCTGAATGTAGAGTGACACCACCATCACCCCGCACAGAGATCTGCTCTCATCAAGGACACTCATTCATCGAGCTAAGAAAGTGTCAGATGGTGACAGTCCGAGCAGTGAAATTCAACATGTTCATGACACGAGCGTTTAAACTGCCCATGGAATTAACACGATCAAAATACCGTACATTGCGGGAGTAGCTGATAAACTAACCAGATGTTTGGAAAAACAAAATATCCGGGTCAGATTTGGCACGGTACATAAAATACAGGAATTAATATCTGGTACAAAAGATGTGTTACCGAAGCCATCAACAGAAGGCATGTACAGGATTAACTGCACGTGTGGCAAATGTTATGGTGGGAAAACAGGACGAATGATCAGCACGAGACTAAAAGGACATCAGAGAAATATTAAATTCTCCCAAACACAACTGTCAGCAGTATAGCAGAACACGCGTGCCAACAAGGACACTCATTTGATTTTGATAATGTTGAAGTTCTGTGCAAAACTAGCTGCTACTGGCCAAGACTAATTAGAGACTCTATCAAAATTGAAAGAAATAAAAATAATTTTAACGAATTGGCCACGTTCTGTTTACGTGTCAACCCTCACTAGTTGGCTGTGTCGGGTGGTGGCAGGTTTTAACGACACATTTATATATTTACGAGATCTAACCCAAACATCTCTTACAGAGACCCATAGACTCACACAGAGACACATAGACTCACACAGAGACACATAGACTCACACAGAGACCCATAGACCCACACAGACCCATAGACTCACACAGAGACCCATAGACTCGCACAGAGACCCATATAATCACACAGAGACCCATAGACTCACACAGACCCATAGACTCACACAGAGACCCATAGACTCACACAGAGACACATAGACTCGAACAGAGACCCATAGACTCACACAGAGACCCATAGACTCACACAGAGACCCATAGACTCACACAGAGACACATAGCCTCACACAGAGACCCATAGACTCACACAGAGACACATAGACTCACACAGAAACACATAGACTCACACAGAGACCCATAGACTCACACAGAGACCCATAGACTCGCACAGAGACCATAGACTCACACAGAGACCCATAGACTCACACAGAGACCCATAGACTCACACAGATCCATAGACTCGCACAGAGACCCATAGACTCACACAGAGACCCATAGACTCACACAGAGACACAGACTCACACAGAGACACACAGAGACACAGACTCACACAGAGACACACAGAGACACAGAGACACACAGACTCACACAGAGACACACAGAGACACAGACTCACACAGAGACCCATAGATCACACAGAGACACACAGAGACACATAGACTCACACAGAGACCCATAGACTCACACAGAGACCCATAGACTCACACAAAGACCCATAGACTCACACAGAGACTCATAGACTCACACAGACCCATAGACTCACACAGAGACCATAGACTCACACAGAGACCCATAAACTCACACAGAGACCCATAGACTCACACAGAGACCCATAGACTCACACAGAGACCCATAGACTCACACAGAGACCCAGACTCACACAGAGACCATAGACTCACACAGAGACACATAGACTCACACAGAAACCCATAGACTCACACAGAGACCCATAGACTCACACAGAGACCCATAGACTCACACAGAGACCCATAGACTCACACAGAGACCCATAGACTCACACAGAGACCCATAACTCACACAGAGACCCACAGACTCACAGAGACCCATAGACTCACAGAGACCCATAGACTCACACAGAGACCCATAGACTCGCACACAACAAGTGTTTGTTGTTGTATATTGTTGTTGTATATTGTTGTTGTATATTGTTGTTGTATATTGTTGTTGTATATTGTTGTTGTTTATTGTTGTTGTTTATTGTTGTTGTTCAATTTAGATACTTGGCTGATCTCCGTTCGCCGGGCGACCCCACTTGGCAGTGCATTGTGGGACAACAGAAATGGCTGCTGAGCTTGATGACTTCCTGTCACGAGACGTGGCTGCAAGAAGAGACAGGTAATGGTGAAGTATTGCCGCCGTTGTTGTTGTTGTTGGCTTCGTTGTTGTTGTTGTTGTCGTTGTTGTTGTTGTTTCGTTGTTGTCGTTGTTGTTGTTGTTGTTGCGTCTTGGTTCACCAACCAACCCACGGTTGCCGTTGAGCTGTCGGCCCAAAGACCAAGAGCACCGAATGGACCAGCAACAAACAGCACCCATCTCCCCCCTCCCCTCCTTCTCTCCTCCCCCCCCCTCCCCCTCCCTCTCCTCCTCCTCCCCCTCCTCCCCCCCCTCCTCCCCCTCCTCCTCCTCCTCCTCCCTCCCCCCCCCCTCCTCCTCCTCCTCCTCCCCCCCCCTCCTCCTCTCTCCCTCCTCCTCCCCCCCCCCTCCTCCCCCTCCTCTCCCTCCTCCCCCCTCCTCCCCCTCCTCCTCCCCCCCCCCTCCCCCCCCTCCTCCTCTCTCCCTCCTCCTCCCCCCTCCCTCCTCCCCCTTCCCCCCTCCCCCCTCCTCCTGCCCCCTCCTCCTCCTCCCTCCCTCCTCCCCTCCCCCCCCTCCCCCCTCCTCCTCCTCCTCCCTCCTCCCCCTCCCTCCTCCTCCCCCTCCCTCCTCCTCCCCCCCCTCCCCCCCCTTCCCCCCCTCCTGCTCCCCCGTTTGTACACGGGGCGTCGTTGGTGCTTCTTGTCAACTCGCCACACCGCAGGGCACGGTTCAAACACGACTCTCTCAGTCTGTGGGTCTCTGTGAGTCTATGGGTCTCTGTNAGTTTACGGGTCTCGGGGTCNGTGGGTCTCGTGGTCTGTGGGTCTCTGTGGGTCTGGTCTCGNGNGTGTGGGTCTTGTNAGTCTATGGGTCTCTGTAGTCTACGGGTCTCGTGGTCTGTGGGTCTCGTGGTCTGTGGGTCTCTGGGTCTGTGGGTCTCGTGGTCTATGGGTCTCGGCGAGTCTGTGGGTCTCGTGGTCGGGTCTCGGGTCTGTGGGTCTCGTGGTCTGTGGGTCTCNGTGCGAGTTGGGTTCGTGGCTGGGTCTTGTGGTCTGTGGGTCTGTGTGAGTTTGGGGTCTCTGTGGGTCGTGGGTCCTGTGGGTCTGTGGGTCTTGTGGGTCTGTGGGTCTCGTGGGTCTTGGGTCTCTGTGGTCTACGGGTTCTGTGGTCTGTGTCTCTGTGGGTCTGTGGGTCTCTGTGTCTGTGGGTCTCTGTGGGTCTATGGGTCTCTGCTGTTCNCTGTGGGTCTGTGGGTCTCTGTGGGTCTCGTGTGAGTCTGTGGGTCTCTGCGAGTCTGTGGGTCTCTGNGGGTCTGTGGGTCTCTGTGGTCTGTGGGTCTCTGTGGGTCTATGGGTCTCGTGGGTCTTATGGTCTCATTGCTGTGGGTCTCTGGGGTCTGTGGGTCTCTGCGAGTCTGTGGGTCTCTGTGGGTCTGTGGGAGTGGGTCTGTGGGTCCTGGGGTCTGGGGTCTCGGCGAGTCTGTGGGCTCTGNGGGTCTGTGGGTCTCTGTGGGTCTGTGGGTCTCTGTGGGTCTATGTGTCTCTGTGGGTCTATGGATCTCTGTGAGTCTGTGGTCTCTGTGGGTCTGTGCGTCTCTGTGCGAGTCTGTGGGTCTCTGNGGTCTGTGGGTCTCTGTGGGTCTGTGGGTCTCTGTGGGTCTCTGTGCTCTGTGGGTCTGTGGGTCTCTGTGGGTCTGTGGGCTCTGTGGGTCTCTGTGGGTCTGTGGGTCTCTGTGGGTCTGTGGGTCTGTGTTTGGGTCTCTGTGGGTCTGTGGGTCTCTGTGGGTCTGTGGGTCTCTGTGGGTCTGTGGGTCTCTGTGGGTCTATGGTCTCTGTGGGTCTACGGGTCTCTGTGGGTCTGTGGGTCTCTGTGGGTCTGTGGGTCTCTGTGGGTCTGTGGGTCTCTGTGGAGTCTATGGGTCTCTGCGAGTCTGTGGGTCTCTGTGGGTCTGTGGGTCTCTGTGGGTCTATGGGTCTCTGTGGGTCTACGGGTCTCTGTGGGTCTGTGGGTCTCTGTGGGTCTGTGGGTCTGTGGGTCTGTGGGTCTCTGGGTCTGTGGGTCTCTGTGGGTCTGTGGGTCTCTGTGGGTCTGTGGGTCTCTGCGAGTCTGTGGGTCTCTGTGGGTCTGTGGGTCTCTGTGGGTCTGTGGGTCTCTGTGGGTCTATGGGTCTCTGTGGGTCTATGGATCTCTGTGAGTCTGTGGGTCTCTGTGTGAGTCTGGTCTCTGTGGGTCTGTGGGTCTCTGTGTGAGTCTGGGTATCTGTGGGTCTTGGGTCTCTGTGGGTCTGTGGTCTCTGTGGGTCTGTGGGTCTCTGTGGGTCTATGTGTCTCTGTGGGTCTATGGGTCTATGTGAGTCTGTGGGTCTCTGTGGGTCTGTGCGTCTCTGCGAGTCTGTGGGTCTCTGTGGGTCTGTGGGTCTCTGTGGCTCTGTGGTCTCTGTGAGTCTGTGGGTCTCTGTGGGTCTGTGGGTCTCTGTGGGTCTGTGGGTCTATGTGGGTCTGTGGTCTCTGTGAGTCTGTGGGTCTCTGTGGGTCTGTGGGTCTTTATGAGACTTTGGGTCTCTGTGGGTCGCTGTGTCTCTTCGAGTCTATGGGTCTCTGTGGGTCTATGGTCTCTGTGGGTCTATGGGTCTCTGTGGGTCTATGGGTCTCNTTGTGAGTCTGTGGGTCTCTGTGGGTCTGTGGGTCTCTTTGGCTCTGTGGGTCTATGGAACTCTTCGGGTCTATGTTTCTCTATCACGCATTAGTTACTAAACGCATGAGTCACCGCGCGGCTAGGGATGTTAACTACCTCGCCTGGTGTNCAGGAAGTCGTGGGTTCCATCCCGACCCTGCGCCTCTGCGTGTATTTGAGTTTGCGTGTCTCTCTCTCTCTCATCATCTACGGGGCTAGGAGNTGTTAACTACCTCGCCTGGTATAGGAGGTCGTGGGTTCGATCCGACCCTGCGCCTNCTGTGTATTTAAAGTTTGCGTGTCTTTCTCTCTCATCATCATCACGGTGGCTAGGAGATGTTAACTACCTCGCCTGGTCTACAGGAGTTCTGGGTTCGATCCGACCCTGATGCCTNCTGTGGATTTGGAGTCTGTGTGTCTCTCATCATCTCACGGGGCTAGGAGATGTTAACTACCTCGCCTTGTGTACAGGGGTCGTGGGTCGATCCGACCCTGCGCCTCTCTGTATATTTGGAGTCTGCGGTGTCTCTCTCTATCATCTCACGGGGCTAGGGATGTCTCCTCGCCTTGTGTACAGGAGGTCGTGGGTTCGATCCGACCCTGCGCCTCTGCTGTGTATTGGAGTCTGCGTCTCTCTCCCTGTGGTCCGTGGTTTTCTCCGGGTCTCTGGTTCCCTCCACATTTATCGGTCACCACTCGTCTAGAGTGTTTGGCTCTATGTAAATGTCCACGTGATGATGATGATCTAAGCCACTAAGTTGAGCTATTATTTGTGGTGGTGAGGCACCTCTGAAGATCTACGTAGCAAAGTGGGCCTATGGGACTAAGATAGTTTAGTTTGTGTGAGTCTCTGTGGGTCTCTGTGGGTCTATGAGTCTCTACGGGTCTATGGGTCTCTCTATGGGTCTCTGTGGGTCTATGAGTCTCTATGAGTATGGGTCTCTGTGGATCTATGGATCTCTATGAGTATGGGTCTCTGTGAGTCTCTATGCGTATAGGGTCTCTGTGGGTCTGAGTCTCTATGAGTATGTCTCTGTGGGTCTTGGTCTCTATGAGTATGGGTCTCTGTGGGTCTATGGTCTGTATGGGTCTCTGTGAGTCTATGAGTCTCTATGAGTATGGGTCTCTGTGGGTCTATGGGTCTCTATGAGTATGGGTCTCTGTGGGTCTATGAGTCTCTATGAGTGGGTCTCTGTGGGTCTATGGGTCTCTATGAGTATGGGTCTCTGAGTCTCTATGAGTCTCTATGAGTATGGGTCTCTGTGGGTCTATGGGTCTCTATGAGTATGGGTCTCTGTGGGTCTCTCTGAGTGCCTTAGTCTGTAGAGACACGCGTTTATTTGCCTGCTGCTATAAATTACCACGTGATGACGATGATGACGATGATGAAGATGATAATCTGCCACTATCGCCGAGCTCTCACTTGTGTTGGCCAGGTGGCTTCTGAGCCAGATCGACACGGGCAGCTCAACGCGCGGGGGCCTTGCCTGGTCACGATAACCAAACCCCGTAGTCGCCTAGACTCCGTGCGGAATACGTGCTCGTGAGAGCGGAGTGTGTGCGTGCGTGCGTACCCAGATTGCACCGCCGCTGTGCGCGTGTTCCAGGCACAGAGCCGAGTTCAATTCCCGCTCACGGCCACCCGGCACCGGCTTCGATTGCCCCAACCAGTCTCCTGGGCCTGCCCTAGATTGACGCTGGGCCCTCTGCGGTGTGTAGCGGGCTACTGCTCGCTACTAACAGCACTTGCCCCGGCAGTCTGTAACAGGCTACACGGGGGGCGGGTGGAATCTTGTCTTTGTGTGTCCGTGTGTGTCTGTGTGACAATTCGCATGATTGATGATTAGGCGTGCCACACGTTTGGGCTTGCTGTGACTGTTCAGCTAACTGTCATAATTTATTCGCTCGTTTGAAATATGAATTGTCATCATCATCCACACCCACCACCACCACCACCACCGTCATCATCATTCACATGTATTTGCACAAGCAATTGATCTTTAGGCTGAGCCTACCCAAGGCAGTCCCACGCTCGATGTCACGCGCCGATCGGCCCATCGTCTCCTTAGCACGAGAACGTGGAATGTTTGATCTGAGAGCCAACTCACGTGACGTTCACAGGTGTGTGTGTGGATGTGTGTGTGTGGANGTGTGTGTGTGTGTGTGGATGTGTGTGTGTGGATGTGTGTGTGGATGTGTGTGTGTGTGTGGATGTGTGTGTGTGGTGTGTGTGTGTGTGTGTGTGGATGTGTGTGTGGATGTGTGTGTGTGGGTGTGTGTGTGTGGATGTGTGTGTGTGTGTGGATGTGTGTGTGTGGATGTGTGTGTGTGGATGTGTGTGTGGATGTGTGTGGAGGTGGTGTGATGTGTGTGTGTGCTTCCTCATTATTTAACATCTATTTCGACCACGTAGTTCGTGAAGCCTTCGATGGCTGTACCGGAGGAATTTCCATCTGGTACAGATACAATGGGAGGCTGATCGATGTCCGGGTGCAGTCAAGGGATGGCTCCCTATTGGTCAACCATATTATGTATGCCGATGATGTGGTAATTGCTGCTCACTCAGAGGAGGAATTGGTGGCGCTGCTGCTGAACCTGGAACGTGCCACTAAGAGGTGGGGCCTTACCATCATCCCCAACAAAACGAAGCACCTACCCGGGTATTTTATACCATCGGACACTCCACCCCCACAACTCTCAATTGGTGATGGGGCAGTAGTGGAGAGAGTGGAGAGTTTCCCATACCTGGGCAGTGTTCTCATGACCGGCTCCGGTTTGGATGCAGAGGTCTCACTCCGAATCAGTCGAGCGGCAATATCTTTTCATCGGTTGCGTAACGCTGTGTGGAAGCTAACAACAACGAGCGGAGCGCCGGGTGGCTAAAGCACAGCAAGTTGTCACAGTAGGGGGCACAGGTGGTGCATCAGCCACTCATCTCAGTTGACCCGTGGCACCTGGGTCTGCCCCGTGACCTCCTGCCAGCGGGCGTTCGACACTTCAAGTGGCCTCAACGTGCACATAGCCTGGCACAAGCGTCATGGTGATGTCACTGCTACTTAGTGGTGAATGGCGGTGTTTAACACATGTTTTAGTGGTACTTTTTGGGTTTTTCCATACCTGGGCAGTGTGCTTATGACCCGCTCCAGTTTGACAGCAGAGGTCTCACTCTGAATCAGTCATCGGCTTCATAACGCTGTGTGGAAGCTACCTGGTCTGTCGCTCCACACGAAGTTTCGGGTCTTCTCGGCCACGGTCATTCCCTCCCTTCTCTGTGTTTGGGTAACGTTGGACCCCCCTAATGGAACATCTTCGCCAGTTAAAAAACATTTAGGCTGGCCTGCCTACGATCCATCCTGGGTTAACCAGGCTGGATTGTGTGAGGAGCTCACAAATCCTTGAAAGATCTGGGCAAAGTCCCATCGGTGAGCTCTTCCGGCAGACAAAATCTGTTTAGGCATGCGGTGGCTGGGCATGCGGGCTACATGACCCAGCATGTTTAAACAGATTTTGTTTGTCCAGATATAGGGGGCTAAACGAGCGCGGCACGGGCTGGAGAAGAGATGGAGTGATGTGGTACATGACGACGTGGAGCTGAGTGGACTTGCCCATGACCGGTACAGCGGTGTCAAGATCGGCCTCTGTGGAGGAGGCTCGTGAAGGATGCTACAGGACAGTGCCAGGCTAGGTGCACTGCGAGGCTACTGGGCAGTTGGAGGCAGTCACCCTCCAGCAACAACGGAGGGCAGAGGAGCGACGCTCACAACAACGAGCGGAGCGCCGGGTGGCTAAAGCACAGCAAGTTGGCACAGTAGGGGGCACAGGTGGTGCATCAGCCACTCATCTCGGTCATCTCAGTCAGTTAACCCATGGCACCTTCTGGTCTGCCCCGTGACCTCCTGCCAGCGGGCGTTCGACACTTCACGTGGCCTCAACGTGCACGTAGCCTGGCACAAGCGTAGTGGTGACGTCACCGCCACTTAGTGGCGAACGGCGGTTGTTGTTGTTGTAGTGTGTGTGTGTGAACCCAGGGCCAGGGTTGACCCCAGCTTCCCAGTAAATATGGCATGCTGCCCTAACGTGGCAAGCGGACTTGGTGGCTGTGACTCGGTACAGTTTGTGAATGTCCGCGTTCTCCCAGTGGCGGAGCGGGCCGCTCGCAATCGCAAAGTCCCGAGTCGGCAGCAGCAGCTACGTGTCCTGCGGTGTAGGACTGCGGGCTCCCCGCCATGGGAATGTGGAATTGCCCCCGCTGGCTGGGGCAGTGCTGTACAGCGAAGATGAGCGATTCGTGGCGTGGTGCGCTAACCACTGCGCCCACCGCTCACCGCAATGCACTCGCACGCACAAAGACAAAGGTCCCCCGGGTAGCCTTAACAGGCTGGAGGGCAAGTGCTGTTAGCGAGCACCTGTGAAGGCCGGAACGGCACACGAGGGGTGGGTGGCCAGCACCACGCCCGACCGCCTTTGTCTCCCTAGTGGCAATGTTTACACATTGTCACCAGGTACTCATTTGAGGCTGAGTCGACCTAGGGGAGGCCCAGGACCACTTCAGATAATCGTCACTGGTGTTGGCCGTGAGCGGGAATTGAACTCGGGCCGCCGGGTTCGTAGCAGAGCTGCGCTAACCGCTGCACCACCGCTCCCCACACACACGTGAACACACGCGCATTCTAAAACTAAACCACTTTTATTTTGCTCGGTAAGGCCCCCACTGAGCTGCTATGTAGAGGTCTGGCTTACCATCATCACGTGGACATTTACAGCCGCAGACAAACTCGCTAAACGCGCCGTGTTGATCCAAAATGTGGAGGGGAAAAAATAAACCCGTAAAAACAAAGTTTTTCACTATAAATCCTTTATATGCGTGGCGGCTAGAGTCCTCTCGTCCTCTGGCTTGAGATGGCTGCCACCTATGGGTCAGATGATTGCCTGCCACCATTAAGCAATTGGTAATTAAATATTTAATTTGTTTTCCCTAAACAGTGTAAAATTTTGGAAAAAAATTTTCACGAACATTAATTGTCTCGCACAACGAGTCTGTGTGGAAAATGTCAGCTCGATTGGATCACGGGAAGTGGGTTAAAAAACGACCGAAAGATTTGCACGGTCGTAAGCAAGCAAGCGAGTGAACTTAATATAAAGGATTTAAAAATCCACGCGACCACGGGGACTGAGACAGAGAACCACGACTTCCTGCGGTGCCAGGAGAGGTCGTTAACATCTCCCAGCCATCGTGGCACACAGCTTCGCATCGGGAGAGCGAAGATTGGCGTGTCAACAACGTTGTTGGCTGTGGGCGGGAATCGAACTGGGGTCACGGGGTCACGGGGTTCGTGGGGCCGCGCGCTAACCGCTGCGTCACCGCTCCTCGCACAAAGACAAAGACAAAGGTCCTCCGCTTAGCCTGATACAGACTGTCGGGGCAAGTGCTGTGAGCGAGCGACTGTGGCACACGAGGGGGTGGGTGGCCAGCACCACGCCCGGCCGCCGTTGTCTCCCCAGTGGCGATGTTTACTACACACCGCTACACCAGCTACTCAAAGACAAAGATCCCCCGTATAGCCTTGACAGGCTGTAGGAGCACACACACGCACACGCGCACACACACACACACGCGCACGCACACGCACACACGAACACAAACGCACATGCACACGCGCACACACACACACACGCGCGCACACACGAACACAAACGCACATGCACACGAGCACACACACGCACACACACACGCACACGCACACACACGCACACGCACACACGCACACACACACACGCACACACACACACACACACACACACGCACACACACATACACACACGCACACACACACGCGCACGCACACACACACGCACACACGCACGCACACGAGCACACACACGCACGCGCACACACACGAACACATACACACGCACTACACGCACACACACACGCACACACACGCGCACACACACTACACGCACACACACGCACGCATGCTCGTGTCACCGTGATGGTGTACAGAGCCGGGGTTTTATCTTGCCGGCCCGTGCCTGCCACACACAGGAAACTAGCGGAGAGCCTTCCCCTGTCTTCCTCCTCCTCCTCGCTCTCTCTCTCTTACACCCAACCCCACCACACACACAGACACACACACACGGACACACACACACGGACACACACACACAGACACACAGACACACACACAGACACACACACACAGACACACGGACACACACAGACACACACACACGAACACACACAAACACACACGGATACACACGGATACACACACACGAACACACACGAATACACACACACACTGTTAAGGCCTACACATAGCCAAAGATTGTTGAGTGAGTGTTGTTAGCGAGCACCTATGAAGGCCGGCACGGCACACGAGGGGGTGGGTGGCCAGCACCACGCCCGGCCGCCTTTGTCTCCCCAGTGGCGATGTTTACACACCGCACCAGGTCCTAATTTCAGGCTGAGTCGACCTAGGGGAGGCCCAGGACCGGTTCGGATAATCGTCACTGATGTTGGCCGTGAGCGGGAATCGAACCCGGGTCGCCAGGTTTGTAGCGCAGCGTGCTAACTGCTGCACCACCGCTCCTCACTCCCACCCAACCCCACACAACGACAGACACAGACACACGCACACACACACACAGACACATACACACAGACACACACACAGACACAAACACAGATGCACACAGACATGCACACAGACACGCGCACACAAATACACAGACACACACGCAGCAACAGACACACACACAGACACACACACACAGACACACACACAGACACACACACACAGACACACACACACACACAGACACACACACACAGACACACACACACACAGACACACACACGCAGCAACAGACAGCGCTGGCAGGAAGAGGAGGGAATTCGCCACAGCTCAGCAGCCTCTAACGCCGCAGAGAGCGCGAGAAACGACGGCTCCAGCACGGAATCCTTTTTAAATCCTTTATATTAAGTTCACTTGCGTGCTTGCTTGCTTGCGTGCTTGCGTGCTTGCTTGCTTGCTTACGACCGTGCAAATCTTTCGGTCGTTTTTTAACCCACTTCCCGTGATCCAATCGAGTTGACATTTTGCACACAGACTCGTTGTGCGAGACAATCAATGTTCGTGAAATTTTTTTTCCAAAATTTTACACTTTTTAGGGAAAACAAATTAAATATTTAATTACCAATTGCTTAATACTGGCAGACAATCATCTGACCCATAGGTGGCAGCCATCTCAAGCCAAAGGATTTATAGTGAAAAACTTTGTTTTTATGGGTTATACTTTTTTTTGATGAAAACTTGTGGGTGGGTGGGTGGTGGATTGGTGGGTGGGTTGGTGGGTGGATTGGTCTGTGTGTGTGAGTGTGCGTGTGTGCGTGTGTTTGTATTTTAAAAAGAAAATTGTGAAAAATGATGATGAGCGCATTAACGCACCCAGTCGATGTCTCGGCTTGCAAGTCGGCAGTGCACGCGACGGATTCTTGAATCAGTCTGTGCGGAGTTTTGAGTGTTGGTTCCTCCTATATATGGTGTGCGCGGATTTCTTTTTTTCACACCGGACTCGAACCCAGGTTCTCTCCATCTGGGTTCATCACAGGCAGCAGGAACCCAGACTCAAACCCAGGGTCCCAATCCCACAGCATCCGACAGAGACCCATACTCACAGAGACTCATAGACCCACAGAGACCCATACTTACAGAGACCCATACTCATCCAGACCCATAGACCCACAGATACCCATACTCAGAGACCCACAGAGACCCATACTCATAGAGACCCATACTCATCCAGACCCATAGACCCACAGAGATCCATACTCACAGAGACCCATACTCATCCAGACCCACAGAGACCCATACTCACAGAGAACCATTCTCACAGAAACCCATACTCATAGAGACCCATACTCACAGAGACCCATACTCACAGAGACCCATACTCACAGAGACCCATACTCATCC
This sequence comes from Lethenteron camtschaticum, assembly GCA_018977245.1. Lineage (NCBI taxonomy): Eukaryota > Metazoa > Chordata > Hyperoartia > Petromyzontiformes > Petromyzontidae > Lethenteron > Lethenteron camtschaticum. The sequence continues at coordinate 32,318 of WFAB01002058.1, forward strand.
AGACCCATAGACCCACAGAGACCCATACTCATAGAGACCCATACTCATAGAGACCCATACTCATAGAGACAGAGACCCATACTCAGAGACCCATACTCAGAGACCCACACTCACAGAGACCCATACTCATAGAGACCCATAGACCCACAGAGACCCATACTCAGAGACCCACAGAGACCCATACTCATAGAGACCCATACTCATCCAGACCCATAGACCCACAGAGATCCATACTCACAGAGACCATACTCATCCAGACCCACAGAGACCCATACTCATAGAGACCCATACTCATCCAGACCCATAGACTCACAAAGACCATACTTATAGAGACCCATACTCATAATAACCCATACTCACAGAGACCCATACTCACAGAGACCCATACTCACAGAGACCCATACTCACAGAGATCCATACTCACAGAAACCCATACTCATAGAGACCCATACTCACAGAGACCCATACTCACAGAGACCCATACTCACAGAGACCCATACTCACAGAGACCCATACTCATAATAACCCATCCTCATAGAGACCCACAGAGACCCATACTCATAGAGAACCATACTCATAGAGACTCACAGAGACCACAGAGACCCACAGAGACCCACAGAGACCCATCCTCATAGAGACCCACAGAGACCCATACTCACAGAGACCCATACTCACAGAGACCCATACTCATAGAGACACAGAGACCCATACTCAGAGACAGAGACCATACTCATAGAGACCCATACTCATAGAGACCCATAGAGACACAGAGACACAGAGACCCATACTCACAGAGACTCAAACTAAACTATGTTTATGGTTACCATGTAAGGCCCCACTGAGCAATGGCCATCACAAATGATATCTCAACCAAGTAGCGTATCGTCATCATCATCACGTGGAAACTTACAGCAGCAGCCGAATACTCGCGTGGTGATGTTGACCCGAAATGTGGAGGGTGAAAACCGGAGGACCTGGAGAAATATCCACACGACCATAGGGAGAGACACGCAGACTCCAAATATACAGCAGCAGCAGGCATCAGGGTCGTGATCAAACCCACGACCTCCTGCACACCAGTCGAGGTAGTTAACATCTCCAAGCCACCGTGATGATGATGAGAGAGAGACATGCAGACTCCAAATATACAGCAGCAGGCATCAGGGTCGTGATCAAACCCACGACCTCCTGCACACCAGGCGAGGTAGTTAATATTTCCTCACCACCGTGATGATGATGAGAGAGAGACATTAAGACTCCAAATATACAGCAGCAGGCGGCGTTTGGGTCGGAATTCAACCCAAGACCTCCTGCCTACCGGGAGAGGTAGTTAACATCACCTAGCCCACCGTGGGGTGGTGGTGGTGGGGGTGGTGGTGGTGGGGGGTTAGGTAGGGGTGGTGGTGGTGGTGGTGGGTGGTGGGTGGTGGTCGGGGTGATGGAGGTGGTGGTGGTGGGGGTCGTGGTGTGGGGGTTGGGGGTGGTGGGGTGGTGGTGGGTTGGTGGTCGGGTGATGGAGGTGGTGGTGGTGGGGGTCGTGGTGGTGGGGTTGGGGTGGTGGTGGGGGTGGTGGTGGGGGTGGTGGTCGGGGTGATGGAGGTGGTGGTGGTGGTGGTGGGGTCGTGGTGGTGGTGGTGGGGGTGGTGGTGAGGGTGGTGGGGTGGTGGTGAGGGTGGTGGGGGTGGTGGTGAGGATGGTGGTGGTGGTCGGGTGGTGGTGGGGGTGGTGATGGGGGCGGTGGGGGTGATGGGGGTGGTGGTGATGGGGTGGTGATGGGGGTGGTGGTGGGGTGGTGGTGGGGGTGGTGGTGGTGGTCGGGGTGGTGGTGGGGGTGGTGATGGGGCGGTGGGGGTGATGGGGGTGGTGGTGATGGGGTGGTGATGGGGGCGGTGGTGGTGATGGGGGTGGTGCTGGGGGTGGTGGTGGGGTGGTGGTGGTGGGGGTGAGGGTGGGGGTGGTTGTGGGGTTGATGGGGTGGTGATGGGGTGATGGGGGGGGGGAGTGATGGGGTTGGTGGTGGGGGTGGTGGTGGTGGGTGTGTGGGGTGGTGGGGGTGGTGGTGGTGGGTGGTGGTGGGGGTGGTGATGGGGTGGTGGGGGTGGTGGTGGGTGTGATGGGGTGGTGGTGGGGTGGTGGGGGTGGTTGTGGGGTGATGGGGTGGTGGGGGTGGTGATGAGGGTGATGGGGGTGGTGGTGGGGTGGTGGGGTGGTTGTGGGGGTGATGGGGGTGGTGGGGTGGTGATGAGGGTGATGGGGGTGGTGGTGGGGTGGTGGTGGTGGTGATGAGGGTGATGGGGTGGTGATGGGGTGATGGGGTTGGGGGAGTTACCGTCGCTGAAAATCCCAAACGGATCCCATCCGCCCTCGTTACGTCGCGACAAAAAACAATTTGTCGGAGCAGAGAGTTGAACAGTAAAACGAATTAGGACTGGGGGTGGTGGGTCACGTGACAATATCCATTAGGGTGACGTGGTGGAGCTTGAGGCTTCATATGGGGTCTGTAGCGGTGCAACACTTGGGGGTTGGTGGGGGGAGAAGTGAAATCCGTCGACTCAGCACAAAGTGGGGGGCCCCTCGTGACTTTAACAAACACATCCACACGAGTGAGGGGCGGGGAGCGGTGGCGCAGCGGTTAGCGCACTGCGCTTGCGAACCACCGCTCGCTCGGGCGAGTTTGCTCACTCATTCACTCACTCACTCATTCACACACTCATTCACACACTCATTCACACACTCACTCACTCACACACTCATTCACTCACTCATTCATTCACTCGCTCATTCACTCACTCACTCACACACTCATTCACTCACTCATTCATTCACTCGCTCACTCATTCACTCGCTCACACTTACACACACACACTCATTCACTCACTCACACACTCACACACTCATTCACACACTCGCTCACACACTCGCTTACACACTCACTCACACACTCACTCACACACTCGATCACACACTCACTCACACACTCATTCACACACTCTCACACACTCACTCACACACTCACTCACACACTCATTCACACACTCATTCACACACATCGATCAAACACTCACTCACTCACACACTCACTCACACACTCACTCACACACTCACTCACACACTCACTCACACACACACTCACTCATTCACACACTCGATCACACACTCTCACACGCTCACTCACACACTCACACACTTACACTCGCACACTCATTCACACACTCACTCACTCATTCACACACTCGATCACACACTCACTCACACACTCACTCGCTCACACACTCGCTCACACTTACTCACACACACACACTCATTCACTCACTCACACACTCACACATTCATTCACACAATCACTCACACACTCACTCACACACTCGATCACACACTCACTCACTCACTCACACACTCGCTCACACACTCACTCACACACTCACTCACAAACTGACATTCACACACTCACACTCACTCACACACTCGCTCACACACTCGCTCACACACTCACTCTCACTTACTCACACACTNACACTCACACTTACTCACACACACACTCACACACTCACTCACACNACTCACTCACTCGCACACTCATTCACACGCTCACTCATCACTCGCTCACACACTCACTAACACACTCATTCACACACTCATTCACACACTCACACTCACTCACACACTCACACACCGATCACACACTCACACACTCACTCACACACTCACACACTCGATCACACACTCACTCACACACTCATTCACACACTCACACTCGCTCACACACTCGCTCACACTTACTCACACACACACCTCATTCACTCACTCACACACTCACACACTCATTCACACACTCACACTCACTCACACACTCACTCACACACTCGATCACACACACACTCACTCACACACTCGATCACACACTCGATCAACACTCACACACTCACANTCGCTCACACACTCACTCACACACTCACACACTCATTCACACACTCACACACTCACTCGCCTCACTCACTCACACACTCACACACACACTCGAATCTATGGGTCTGTGTGAAGCTATGGGTCTCTGATCTACTCTCTGAGTCTGTGGATCTCTGGAGTCTAGGGTCTCTGTGAGTCGGTCTCTGGAGTCGTGCGTTCGATCGTGTCTGTGACTATGCATCTGGTGCTATGGATCTGTGGAGTCTATGTGCCTGTGTGTGTGATCATGAGTTGTCAATCTAGATGATGATGATGTCAAAGTGCTTGCTCCAGTGGTCTACGGAAGGAAGAGCGTTCNAGACGGCCCCACCCACACCACCCACCCCCAACAGTCTGCCGGCGGCGATGTGCTGCGCTCGCCCCCATGGACTTGGAGACACGTGTCCAGCGGTGGTGGTGGCGGTNGCGGTGGTGGTGGGGTGGTTGTGGTGGTGGTGGCGCTGGCGGTGGCGGTGGTGGTGGTGGGGTNGTGGTGGTAGTGGTGGTGGTGGCTGCCTTGCGACTCTAAGACTCTATGGGGGGGGACCCTTTCGAGCTCATNGAGTTAGATNCTGTGTGTGAGTCTGTGGTCTCTGTGTGTGAGTCTGTGGGTCTCTGTGTGTGAGTCTGTGGGTCTCTGTGTGAGTCTGTGGTCTCTGTGTGAGTCTGTGGTCTCTGTGTGATGAGTCTGTGGTCTCTGTGTGAGTCTGTGGGTCTCTGTGTGAGTCTGTGGGTCTCTGTGTGAGTCTGTGGTCTCTGTGTGAGTCTGTGGGTCTCTGTGTGAGTCTGTGGTCTCTGTGTTAGTCTGTGGGTCTCTGTGTGAGTTTTGTGGCTCTGTGTGNTGAGTCTGTGGGTCTCTGTGTGAGTCTGTGGGTCTCTGTGTGAGTTTGTGGGTCTCTGTGTGAGTCTGTGGGTCTCTGTGTGAGTCTGTGGGTCTCTGTGTGAGTCTATGGGTCTCTGTGTGAGTCTATGGGTCTCTGTGAGTCTATGGGTCTCTGTGTTAGTCTGTGGTCTCTGTGAGTCTGTGGCTCTGTGTGAGTCTATAGGGGCTCNGTGTGATGAGTCTATGGGTCTCTGTGTGATGAGTCTGTGGTCTCTGTGTGATGAGTCTGTGGTCTCTGTGTGAGTCTGTGGGTCTGTGTGTGAGTTGTGGGTCTCTGTGTGAGTCTGTGGGTCTCTGTGTTAGTCTGTGGGTCTCTGTGTGAGTTTGTGGCTCTGTGTGTGAGTCTGTGGTCTCTGTGTGAGTCTGTCTCTGTGTGTGAGTCTATAGGGGTCTCTGTGTGATGGGTTTGTGATGAGTCTATGGTCTCTGTGTGATGAGTCTGTGGGTCTCTGTGTGATCTGTGGGTCTCTGTGTGGTGAGTCTATGGGTCTCTGTGTGAAAGTCTTGGGTCTCTGTGAGTCTATGTCTCTGTGTGATGAGTCTGTGGGTCTCTGTGTGATGAGTCTGTGGGTCTCTGTGTGATGAGTCTGTAAAGGGTCTCTGTGTGAGTCTGTGGGTCTCTGTGGCACACACTGATGAGTCTGTGGGTCTCTGTGTGATGAGTCTGTGGGTCTCTGTGTGATGAGTCTGTGGGTCTCNGTGTGATGAGTTTGTGGGTCTCTGTGTGATGAGTCTGTGGGTCTCTGTGTGGAGTTTGTGGGTCTCTGTGTGAGTCTGTGGGTCTCTGTGTGAGTCTGTGGGTCTCTGGCTGTGATGAGTTTGTGGTCTCTGTGTGATGAGTCTGTGGGTCTCTGTGTGATGAGTCTGTGGGTCTCTGTGTGGTGAGTCTGTGGTCCTGTGTGAGTTTGTGGGTCTCTGTGTGAGTCTGTGAGTCTGTGTGATGAGTTTGTGGTCTCTGTGTGATGAGTCTGTGGGTCTTTGTGTGATGAGTCTGTGGTCTCTGTGTGATGAGTTTGTGGTCTCTGTGTGATGAGTCTGTGGTCTCTGTGTGATGAGTCTGTGGTCTCTGTGTGAGTCTGTGGGTCTCTGTGTGAGTTTGTGGTCTCTGTGTGATGAGTCTGTGAGTCTCTGTGTGATGAGTCTGTGGTCTCTGTGTGAGTCTGTGGTCTCTGTGAGTCTGTGGTCTCATGTGTGATGAGTCTGTGGGTCTCTGTGTGAGTCTATGGGTCTCTGTGTGTGAGTCTGTGGGTGTCTGTGTGTGAGTCTGTGGTCTCTGTGTGATGAGTCTGTGGTCTCTGTGNTGAGTCTGTGGTCTCTGTGATGAGTCTGTGGGTCTGTGTGTGAGTCTGTGGGTCTCTGTGTGAGTCTGTGGGTCTGTGTGTGAGTCTATGGTCTCTGTGTGATGGTCTCTGTGTGTGATGAGTCTATGGGTCTCTGTGTGATGAGTCTGTGGGTCTCTGTGTGTGAGTCTGTGGGTCTGTGTGATGAGTCTGTGGGTCTCTGTGTGATGAGTCTGTGGGTCTCTGTGTGATGAGTCTGTGGGTCTCTGTGTGATGAGTCTGTGGGTCTCTGTGTGATGAGTCTGTGGGTCTCTGTGTGATGAGTCTGTGGTCTCGGTGTGATGAGTTTGTGGGTCTCTGTGTGATGAGTCTGTGGTCTCTGTGTGTGAGTTTGTGGGTCTCTGTGTGATGAGTCTGTGGGTCTCTGTGTGAGTCTGTGGTCTCTGTGTGAGTTTGTGGGTCTCTGTGTGAGTCTGTNGGTCTCTGTGGNTGAGTCTGTGGTCTCTGTGTGAGTCTGTGGGTCTCTGTGTGATGAGTTTGTGGGTCTCTGTGTGTGAGTNTGTGAGTCTCTGTGTGTGATGAGTCTGTGGGTCTCTGTGTGTGTGAGTCTGTGGGTCTCTGTGGTGAGTCTGTGGTCTCTGTGTGTGAGTCTGTGGCTCTGTGTGATGAGTCTATGGTCTCTGTGTGAGTCTGTGGTGCTGTGTGTGAGTNTGTGGGTCTCTGTGTGTGAGTCTGTGGGTCTGGTGAGTCTGTGGGTCTCTGTGTGATGAGTCTGTGGGTCTGGTGGTGAGTCTGTNGGTCTCTGTGTGTGAGTCTGGGTCTCTGTGTGGTGAGTCTGGGTCTCTGTGTGATGAGTCTGTGGTCTCNGTGAGTCTGTGGGTCTCTGTGTATGAGTCTGTGGGTCTCTGTGTGATGAGTCTGTGGGTCTGTGTGGTGAGTCTGTGGTCTCTGTGTGAGAGTCTGGGTCTCTGTGTGGTGAGTCTGGGTCTCTGTGTGATGAGTCTGTGGGTCTCTGTGTGATGAGTCTGTGGGTTTCTGTGTGATGAGTATGTGGGTCTCTGTGTGATTGAGTATGGTCTCTGGTGATGAGTCTGTGGTCTCTGTTGGTGAGTCTGTGGGTCTCTTTGTGANGAGTCTGTGTGCTCTCTGTGTGTGTCTGTGGGNCTCTGTGTGGTGAGTCTGTGGGTCTCTTTGTGATGAGTCTGTGGTCTCTGTGTGATGGTCTGTGGTTATCTGTGTGTGAGTCTGTGGTCTCTAGTGATGGTCTGTGGGTATCTGTGTGTGAGTCTATGGGCTCTGGTGGTGAGTCTGTGGGTCTTTGTGTGATGAGTCTGTGGGTCTCTGGTGGTGAGTCTGTGGGTCTCTGTGTGATGAGTCTGTGGGTCTCTGTGTGATGAGTCTATGGGTCTCTGTGTATGAGTCTGTGGGTCTCTGTGATGAGTCTGTGGTCTCTGTGTGATGAGTCTATGGGTCTCTTGTGATGAGCATGGGTCTCTGTATGTACGAGTCTGTGGTCTCTGGTACTGCAGTCTGTGGGTCTCTGTGTGATGAGTCTGTGGGTCTCCTGTGTGAGTC